>JAQFZM010001204.1:0-20068 GCA_034695785.1 Galumna obvia | reverse complement strand
GAGAGAGAGAGAGAGAGAGAGAGAGAGAGAGAGAGAGAGAGAGAGAGAGAATTGGTTTAAATTGAAAAGATTTGAGCGAAAAAAAGATTATAAATACAAATTAATTGATGCGCTGCACAATAGGATAGAAATTAATGCCCGTTTCATAATGACGGCGATCATCATTAGCATCGGTGGCAAAGTTCAGCGCTCTGGCAATCACTTTCGTTTAGGAGCAATATATGGGCGGACACTCAACTGTTTTATTCCTCCCTTCGCATCACATTATTATAGATTGAGAGCTGTTTTATAATTTTATAATAAAAAACACTTTTTGCCGACCAGTTTAGGAATGCGATAATTTTCATATACAGGCACTACGACCAGAGTTGGGATAAGCGGTCGATCCGCTCAAACAACTCATACACACAAACACAACTCCGCAACACATAATGAAAAAACGACTTAATGTTAGGAAAAAAAATTACGAAATAAATAAAATTAAATATAAATCTTTTTCGAAGCATTAAAACTAAATAATAAGAAATAAGTCTTTTGAAGCTTTCAATTAAAACACTTTCTGACCGATTGAGAGGAATCGCAAATCAAAATTATAGACTAAACTATAATTAGAACCAAAATTGAAATTAACCGTCAATTGTGAGCCAACGAAAGACAAATGTTTTATTAATAATAACAGACATAACAGTAATGCGTCCATCGATTCGGTAATGAAAGAAAAGCAAATAACAAATAATTTCATTATTGAATTGAATGGACTCAAATGTGTCACAAATTGATAGATCAAACAACAGATTCTTATCTCTTCCCAATTCATAGGGTCTACAGAGGGAGAAGTCTATTCTACCGGTAATTGTTTAGCAAACATTTGTTCCAAGAGTGGAGACTCTACTGAGGATCTCAACTAAAATCAGAAGGAATTTATTAGAAACTGTGAGACAACAACACAACAGATCAGACATAAGAAAAAGAGATTATTTATATATTCGGAGTTTGTCTGATAGTAGAGTGCAATCCAAGTGTTTTCTCATCATTTGTGTGACGCGTGAGTCAAGACTTCTTTGTGAGAGGAATAGACCGAACACTTAGAGTGGGCTCAGCATTAATAAAAAATGCGGCTCTGGTGGAGAGGCAGAGGATAGAGGACCTGACCGGCCCATCCCATCCCAAACCACCCAAACCCCTACGATATTCGGAAAGAGAAACAGAATAAAGAGCAACAAAAAAGCTTTTTTGAGTCCATATTTTAATTTATTAGAGGATCAGAATATAAGATAATGAATCAAAATATGAACACAAAAAAACTCATCAATGAATGAATGGGAAACAAATTTAACGCTAAATATCGCCTAAATATACACTATTTAACCTTCAAATGGTTTAAGAATACAAATCAAAAGATGCCTTTAAAAGGTCTCCGGATTTGAATTTAGTGTCCGTACATGACTTGCATTTGAATATCTCGCTCTGCATAATAAGACACTTATTTTAATAACAGTCATGTAATTCGATTCACACCATTCTCTCACATATTATATCAGAAAAGGGAAGAGAGGACTGAGATTTTTCTTAAGAGTAAAGACAAGGGAATCACAACTGAATTGTTGTCTATTTGGGAGTAATTTGATTGCATTCTTATATCTCTCACTAACTTCTCATTGCATTCCATTGAATGACAACATTTGAGTTTTCAGTTCAGAAAAATATATTCATTTTAACTGCAATTTGAAACCATTAGAATATTTTCGTTCTCTACTACTGATGACTGAAGTCTTCCAACCATTTTATGAGCGGAAAAAAGATTTCTTTTTCGAGTCCATCATCTGATGGAAGTGTAAGTAAGTGTTACTATCTATTAATAGCACAGGAAAAAAGTGCTGAACGTGTGAATCAAATAACCGACTGAATAAAAATAAATGAGATATTGCTTTAAAGCAAAAAATCTGCAAAAAATACAATACATTTGTAATTATTATATTTAGAGTTAAATTTGATTTTTCATTTAACAAACAATTTATTGCATTATATAATAAATGAGTTTTGGATTTCCTGAATAGACTTCTCAATTGGAGAATCAGTGCTTTGGACAGAACCAACAACTCAGGCATAGAAAAGGGAAGGCAAGCAATCAGATTAAAGCATTTGCTGTAATGCACTCTTATTCTGTGCAACTCATGTCTTTGCCATCAGAACAGTTAACAACAAATATATAAATCAATTGAAAGCTAAAACAGAATTGAAAAACTGCGACAATATTTCAGTGAAATGTCGAACCAGTAGTCGACACAACATTTATTGATTATTTCGAGCGAAAACTCCTCACATAAGTCATACTGAAATCGAAAGACTGAGACTTAGTTTAGTTAAAACATATCTCAAATATTAACACAACATCTCATTCGGTGAGTCATTAAAACTATAGATTAAATTACTATAATTAGAGAGAATTCAATAACTCATATAAATTATACATCGGATTAAATGAATAAATCTTATTATAATGAGTACAACAAAAATAATTGCAATTATTTTCAATTCAATTATAAATATTTTATTTCTATATAACAAAATATTTGGACTCCAGTTATCCACCAATGAATTGACAACTCTTTTCTCTAAACAAATACTATTTTATTGTATTTGTCGTTAATTTGATTATTGATCTGTTAGTTGAGCACAAACTCAACATTTAGTCGATTGAATTATTATTAGATTAAGGAAAGAGTCAGTCCATACAATATATCTATTAAAAGCCTTTTTCATTCAATACAACTCTTCTAATATTTTCGAAATCATAAACAAAAGACAATCAAAAATTAATATTAAGTAGAAATACATACGAAAAACGAGACGAAAGAATAAATTGTCTGATTTTTCAGAACAGAAATGATTAATACATTCCTAACTCTAATATGAGATTCAAAGAAAAACTAAGGAAACAATAAAAGAGAGGCGAACAGAGAATAACTTCAGAGGAGTTTGAAGATTGAGTTAATGGACATGACTTGTCTCAGACAACACACACGACATCAAACGCTATAAAAAACTTCTTTCATAAATGAAATGTTCATTACGTGATTAGAAAACAAGTTTTCAAGAATTAAATATCAGTTCGAATAGAAAAACCTTTGAATAACAAAAAACTAAATATAAATAAATGACTTTTTGCTAATTTAGGAAATAAAGTGATCGCAGAAACTCAAACCCGAAATCAAATTTGAAAATTCAAATTAGATTAGGATTTAAAAGTTAAAACACTATATTCACTGTTCAAAAGAGTTGACTACACAAAAAACTCCTCTAAAATGAAGAATACAATAGAAAAGAAAAAGTCAGCTGTAATTGAGTGGAATCAAGAAAAAGAAATTATAATTTCATGGCTTTAACTCTAACGGACAACACATTGAATGTCGAGATAGAGTTGTGTGAAGACAAACAGTGAGTGAAGAGATAACAAAAATGTCGTATTATATCAATAATAGTAGATATAATAAAAGAAATACGAGAGGAACAGATAACACATGATATGGTATTTCCAGAAAGTCATGCATTTCAGACATATAATCCACTGTAAGCCAAGAGCTGAAGGCATCCAATTATTTGACATAAATCGAGCGCTAATTTAATCTAATCTTCTTATAGTGTTGTGTCATATATTGAAAAATGCATTTCATTTTCAATACATATTCTAATGGAATGGTTGAAGACATCTCTGCCGCACAAATATTCCTTATTTTTGAGTTCAGAGTCGGCTTTTCATACGTGTATTCATAGAAAAATCAATATCTGCTGTTCTCTCGGTGTCAGTGAGAGTAGAGAACAACGATTTTGACGACACAATACTTACATCAAATGCATTACTATTTAGTGCAGATGTGGGTTAGGCTTTGGGCACAAAACAAAATTGTTTTCTTCATTCAATCACTGACTCAAATGATAATTCCAAGAGATTTATCAGAGATTTTTCCAAAGATTATTTAAATCTGGATATATATTGAATTGTGTTTTATAACAGTTTTCTTATTTAGTTTCCGACAAAAAATATTGTTCTGAAGACTAGAAAACGATTGTATAATACAAAAGAAGACACAAAAATAAATCGAAATTACAGTTCAGGAAATGGATTTTAAATGGATTTGAATTTCAATTTTCAATTTATTTTTTTGTGTTTCACTGCTTTTATTTCGCTCTTAAATTAAAGCACTCTTTATATGAAAAGGTATTCAATCAATTAGTTTGACATAATTGCTATCAAATGAGACCAAATACATAACTAATTAAACTCAAGACAACAAACAAATTGTTTTCTGACGGAATAATTAAAAAACAAAATCTGAAATAAAGCACAGAATAAGAGATTGTAAAGAAGGAGAGCCACAATTTATGTCAATCATTAGCTTCTCTTAAAAAACATAATAATCTTTGATATCATTAAAATTCTATACAAAATAAATCAGTAAAAGTTTTGCAACAAATAATTAATTAATTATTTTCACAACAAGTCTGAAGAAAATACTTCACTATTGTATTACTAAACCAAAGAATTAAAGGAAAATCAGAAAAATAAGATTTTAGTAAAATATGTGAAATATTTTAATAAAGTCAGTGATAAATAAGACTTCAAACAAACAACACATACAACATATCCAAAGTTGTATAAAAAGATTCAGAAAACAGAAGAACCCGTTTATAATGAATTACTCACAAATGCATTAAACAACACAAAAAACAAACGAATTCTTTGTTTGGTTCGCAATCTGTCAACAGATCTCTTAGTTATATATAAATATATCATATAATGAATGCCGGATATAACCAAATGAATGGTCGTCACAACATTCAGAGCTGAAAGACTCACATTTTTTCGTCACTTTTTATCCCAATTCAGTAACAGAAAAGTCTCGACGGAAAATGGGGTCGATTTGAGGACTCGAAGAGTCATTCATTCGTTTTAGTAATACATTTGTGAACATAAAATGAAAAAATAATAACAAAAAGCGAAAGGAAAGGAAAGGACGAGAAAAATGAATGAAACCGAAAAACTACTGACAATTGCGGAATACAATCGTAAAACTTTTTGCTCGAAACTGTCATTTGTTTAATTGAAAAAATCCAGTTTTCCGGTCCTCTCAACGGAAAAGTGACAATTTTCACAAAATCTATCTAAAAGTGGTCCCAAAAAAGGCCTAATTATGTAATTAATAAATTGTTGAACGTTTTGATCGGAAAAGCAATTGAAGTAAAGAGTCGGTGGCAGTTGTGGTGTTGTTTGACTCTTGTCTAATCTATTTAATAGATTTTATTGTAATATATCTCTCTCTGGAGGCGTGTCCTCAACAGTACTGTCGATTGGGTTTGCAGTTGTAATACAAGAGTCAAATCATTATTTCTTAAATCATAAGCTCTCAAAATCATAGAAAAATGAAATGAAATAAATTCAACGCTTTTCTGACAGCAAAACAACAAAATATAGTAAAAGAGTAGTGAAAACCCAAAGAAATATTGAAGTCAAATAAATTTATTATTAAGGTTTGGGTGTAAACTATTTCAACCATTGCTTACGATTATTGTTTTTTAAATTAAAAACATATTTAATATCGAAATTCAAAGCAAATTACATAAAAAATTAATCGAAAGAAATATTAAATTAAATGCAATTTTCATTATTTTCTTTGAGTTTAATCTACTTTTGTTTCGTATAACTAATAAATATATTAATAAAAAAAAGTTTATTAAATATTTAATTAGAAGTGAATACAGAGTTCATTGAGAACTTAATTATCTGACGAATTGAAAAAATATTCCAAATTTAATGTAAAAATCATAGCATTAAACAAATATTTAGACCAAAACTGATGAGAATTTAGAATTTGTGCTCAAATGTTGTGGTAAATAATTCAACATTTGGTTGAGTTAAGAGCAACTTCTCATTAAAAGACATTTTTGCGTCGAATTATTATTTTGAAACTTATTATCACTTAAAAGACATTTCTCTATGAATTAAGTTTCCGTTTAAATGAATTTTAATTTAAACTTTTTAATACTTTTAGCCTTAAATTTGTTTTTTATCGCTTTTGAAATCCAGTTATGATTTGATAAAAATTATATTCCAATCAATTTCTGGATTTAATTAGAAATCAAAACTCCATAAAAAGATATTTTCATTTTATTTATCAAATTTTATTTAAACTTAAAAAAACTCAATTCAAAGATTTTACGTTTCAGAGATGGACAACAACTTAAGGGATGACCAGAAAATAGTATAAAACTTGTGCTGACTTTCAGCCAACAATTTGTTGATTTATTTTCATAATCTGATCGGTATTTGACTAAAATTTAGTTTATAATTAATTAGGAAAATCACTAAAATTATGGCAAAAGGAATGTAAAGGAATGGATAGGAATTGAAAGGAATGTCAAAAATATGGTAATGAGTGTCGATATCCCGAATAACAGCAAACATTAATCACATTAAAGGTATTGACGGAAGAGTGGTATCGATGGCTGTTTAGTTGGACGACAACCAAATCAAATAAAAATCAAATATAAATGGAATCCATTTGTTTAGTGAACGACAATCAAAGGCTTAAACAATGTTTGGATACAATTCGTGTGGAATTCAATAAACGGAAAACAATTGAGTTAACACTTAATTGAGTTAAATGACAAACAAATACCACAATCAATAAAATGTCATTTTTGTCGATTAAACACAAATATATCAAATAAATAGTAAGAAATAAAAGCAAATCAAAGAGTAATCAATCACTTAATACTTACATCGGATTCGAAGAATTCCAATAAATGTCCGGCAGTCGAGTCGAAAGTATGCCATCGATTTGTATTGAGATAATTATATACACAATTAGTATCCAAATAGTCATTGGCTGTGGAGTTGATGTCAATTGAGAAGACATCGTCGAAGACATCATCAGTTAAGTAATAGAAATATCGTTTGATTTAATTAAAAGAGTAATCAAATCATTGTCTTAAGAGTAAACAAAACATATCTGAAGAGTAATAAAAGCAAACAAACTGTTGAACAATAGTTTGTGTCCCAAAACAAATCAACGAAAAAACATCTAATTTTACGCTCAAATATGAGACCAAACTTTTTAAGACTTTCTTATTATCGGTTCTCGTCTTCGATGGTCTTCATATGTGGAGACATTGATTGCCAGCCATTCATAAGACTGAGTAATGTTTGACTCATTTTTCTCGTTTAGCACTCATTTCACACAAAACCAATGAAACGGTGGAAACGTTTGAGTCGATCCCAATTCAATCCATTTATGGTTAACCAAAAAATACACTTAACTTATAAAATGAGCGGACATTCAAACAATTAATCGGTTATCAACTAATCGTTGAAATGAGTCGACAGTCAATTCATAGGTTTACTACTGAGGAATGCCTTCTGTTGTTGTGAGAGATGTGACACAACAAAAGATTATAAGCACTGCTATCGTATTGAGAGCTAATCACAATCCAATCCAAAGCGAGCACTGCTTTCACGACAACACATTCGACCCCTCATTCCTCTCCCATTTCTCCCATTTCTCTCTTCACCACTTCTGCCATTTCGGCCCATAAACCTATACTTTTTATAAACTAAACTAACTCTTAACTCAATTTAGTCCTTTTTATCTCAATTTTACTGTTTAGTTAACAACTAAAAAGAAATACTTTTGTGAGTATGTTTTACTCACTTCTTTTTCATTGAAAATGTCTATCAATCATAAACCAGTTTCACTCAAAAAGTTTGTTATTAAAAGGGGGCAAATAATTTGACTAACATTTGAAGCATTCATTCCATCAATTTAGTCAAGAATTCTAGTCTTCGATCTTTTGAAGGGGACCTTAAATGTTAAACATTTCTAACATACTATCAGTGAATACGATAATCTAAAGCGCTGTCATCTGATGTTAATATCTTAAAAATGTAATTTTTGTCACAATTTTGATGAATAACTTTATCGAAGTCTTAAAGAATTCGAGTAAAGTTACCATTCGTTAAGTGTTAACCCATTTTTATTTCACAAATTACAGAAAATATCAGAATATAGTTTATATTAAAAAGTTTATACCATTCATAGAGTTTATAATTGAAAGTAATTGATATGGTTTTGATGTTGGGTTGAGACCATCCAAACGTCAAATATATTGTCTTAACATTGATTTCATAGAAATTATTACATAATTCTAAGAAAACTAAAAAAAACTCTTTTTTGTCTTTTGGGAGACTTTTTGTTTAAATGAATAAAATTCCGAATAAATTATTTTTATTGAAATTATTTCCAAATATTAATAAAATTCTTGAAAAATATTTTAAGACAAATAACGAAACTTTAATGAAATAAAAATAAGAATTTCTTTAAATCTTTGAGTTCTGAATGGATAACAAAATAGCAAAACACTGTTCTAATGACATAACCGTTGAATAAGAGGTGGCTTTCATTAAAAGGAGTTCCTCATCATTAGAGGTAAACTCTTCAATAGAGTTGACTAAATCTCTTTGACTTCGTTGTGTTTGAACTAATATATCGCGAACCGCTTCAAGTGATGCACTGCTTGTGCTGTTCATTGACATTGTTTTTGATGACACCGAAGAACTATTTGAAGAAAGAGATGCAGTGGAAGAAAGTGGTGTATGAAGTGGTGGGTGTTGTGCAGCGATTCTGTCCTCCTGATTGAGTGCCACTTGTCTTAATTTGTTGACCCAAAACTGTCTCTGTTTAGCGTCTGATGCCTTCAATTTATAGACTTCACCACAAGCGGCAGAAACGGTAAATGTCTGCGAATCTTCTTCTGAGGGCGAAACGACACAACCCGCTAAATATACACATCCGCGCGGATGAGATCTCTTCTTCTCTTCCAACTATTCATTAATCAATTAATTGAAATCAATTTCTATAAATAATTTAGATTTTGAATACCATATGATATTCAAGTGTTCCTCTGTTAGGGTTGAGGACAAACCATCGGTATTGCCATCCCTTCATAACATTAGTATATTTACTAAGTTGTCCTTCAATTGGTTTGCTCTGAATCGCCATTTCTTGAGCCTCGAATTGCTATAAAACCAAAAAAACAGATAAATTTAATAATAGATTCAAAATATAATGAAATGGTCTGACATTCGCTTCTTTTTCAGCTCTAAAACATTGTTCACAAAGTGTTGAACTAATACTTCGGGAGAATATCTCTTCCATGTTTTCAACCATTCATTTAATAAAATATAAATAAAAACTGAACACAAATTTCAAAATATAAACCAATTTTTCATAATTAGTTTTTTTAATATAAAAATTAAGTGTTTTTATCAAAACTGAAAGCTTTTGATAAGAAGTCGAGTATTTGTTGGACTCATTGAGTCTTTAAATAATTTTATTGATTAATATTTCAATAAAAGATAATATTGAAGTGCAAACTATTATCAAATAAATGATTAAATCAATGTTTGGATGCATTAAAATATCCTTTTGTTTATTTGAGTAAAAAACTAATTAATGATCAAAAGGTCTCACTTTTGCTCTCATCATAACTGTCAGCAGTTGTTTGGCCTCCTCTGCAGTCAAGTGGTTATCACTTCCACTTATATTTGTATTAACTCTTCGTTTTGATGGATTGCCATCAACTGAAAGATCATTTGTTGACATCATTACTCGAAATTAAAGTTAAATTCATAATAAATTTTAAATTAAATGAATAAAATTAAAACTGAGATCTCATTCAATACTTGTGTTGTCATAACATCTGTTTATTATTTTAAGTTTTGGTGACGAATACGACATCTTTTGATAGAAAAACATATTTTACAAAAAAAATACAAAATTTTATTTATTTTTATTATTATATTTTCCCCAAACATTTTATGCAAAAATTGTTTATTAAATTAAAGAATTGATTGAAATTAACGATTTATAATAAAAATAACCATTAACTTGTTATAATAAATATCATGGGCAATTTTTGGACCCAATATAAGGATCACATGGACTTTCAACACTTCACTCTTCCTCACAAAAGACTACCGCTTAGAGATTATCCGTCGGATAGGGAAGAGTCTCCGTATGACCCGTTGTATGGATTTCCGAAGGGAAGGAAAACCCGAGAAATGATAGCAACAGAAGAAGAGATGAATTCAGCAAAACTGGATCCACCGCATAGAGACTATTGCGCTCATCTTTATATGGAACTCAAGGGTTGTATGAAAGCAAATAATCCTTTGTTTTTGCGGTGTCGACACGAATTACATGCGTTCCACGAGTGTGAATGGGAGGATCAGGTCTTGAGAATGAAAGAGTGGGAACGCGAAAAACGACTTCGACAAAGAGATTACCGAAAACAACTTAAACAAGAAAAAGAAGGCGTCGAAGAAATGGCCTAAAATTAAACAACTCTTCTCTCTTTTATTTCAGTCATTTCTCCTTAATTGTGTTCTTAGAGTTTAAACAAATTAATTGTAAATTAGAATTAAATTCAAATTAAAACTGTTTTCTCTTTCAATAATTTAGGAAATGTTTCATTAATTTAGACTTTAATTGTTTTCAATGAATTATAATTAAGTTTAACAAATATTTAAGATTTGATTCTTTAAGTTATTATTCTTCAGATGAATTATTGGATCAAATTCTCGGACAAAAAAGATATGTTTCTCGATATTAGAACTAAAATATTGTTTAATTGTATTTAAATTAAATTAAATGGATATCACTTTTAAGTTGAGTAACAGTTCGTGAGATGTCGTTATTGTCTTCAGTTGTGAATTGTTTACCAGTTTTTCAAGTTTTTTAAACTGAATGTCAAAAACCACGAAATAATGATTCCGGTTATCGAAGACGTGTTAAGATTGGGATCAGAATCTGTTACTCAAAAACGACTCTTATTTGAAGTGATGTCTTATTTTCTTTTTGATTGAAAACAAACGAATTGTTGAAATGGTTTTGAGTGAAACCAAATCCAAAGTTAAAGTGAAGAATAAAATCTCAACGAATGGCACTAAAAGTGTTAACAGAGGATCAAACGATGAAAACACTTCTGAAGACAAGTTATGGTATTTAGTTTTCACCGGTTTAACGGTTTTATCGTTTGGGACCCGACTCTATAAGATATCTGAGCCCAACCACGTTTGGTATGTCAATGTTAACCTTGAGCATTTCTTTTCTTATGGACACTTGTTTTATGTTCAGTTGGGATGAAACTCATTTTGGTAAGATGGGTTCTTGGTACATCAATCATACCTTCTTCTTTGATGTTCATCCGCCTCTCGGAAAGGTATTAAAAAAGATGTCTTATATCTATGGTTTGTTTAATGAGTTGTGGAACAGATGTTAATCGGTTTGTCGGGACATTTGACGGGATATAACGGTACGTTTGCATTCAACAAACCCGGAGACAAGTATTTAGACCACCCGTACGTCGGAATGAGAATATTTTGCGTCACTTTAGGCGCTCTCATTATTCCCATGTGTTTTGTTATTGTCTGGAAATTAACCAAATCTATAACTTCTTCTGCTTTGGCCGCCATTTTCATCATTTTTGGTAAATCATTGAAATGATTAAACTTTAAATAAATTGAATGTTTTGTACAGACGTTGGAATGATAACACTCTCGCAGTACATTCTTTTGGATCCAATTCTTATGTTTTTTATAATCTCTTCTGTTTTGGGAAGTGTTATGTTTGACTCATATTATGATAAACCATTCACTAAGAAGTGGTGGTTTTGGTTGTGTTGGACCGGAATATTCTTGACCTGTGCTCTCAGGTATAGTATAGTTCTATTGATTTAAAAAAAACTAAATAACATTCAATTTGTTTGAAATAAATTTAGTGTTAAATTTGTGGGTCTTTTTGTTGTTGTTTTGGTTGGCGTTCAGACAATAAACGATTTGTGGAAAATTTATGGAAATCTCTCCAATCCTTTATCTCTTGTTTTAAAGCATTTAATTTGCCGGACTCTATGTTTGATTGTATTGCCGGCCATTCTTTATATGACATTCTTTTGGATTCATCTAAAAGTGTTATATAAGAGCGGAAACGGCGACGGATTTTTTAGTTCTGCCTTTCAGTCACAACTTGAGGGCAATTCTCTATACAACGCATCGATGCCTCGACATATCGCTTACGGCGCTCTCATTACAATTAAGAATCACCGAACGGGTGGCGGATATCTTCATTCTCATTGGCACCTCTATCCAGAAGGGATGGGCGCTCGTCAACAACAAGTGACCGCTTATTCTCATAAAGACGACAATAATAAATGGAAAATCAAGAAATTCGATAACGAGTCGGACACTGAAAAAGGAGAGATAGAGTTCGTCAAAAACGGAGATCTCATTCGTTTAGAACATTTAGTGACGGCTAGGAATCTGCACAGCCATAAGGAAAGGGCTCCGGTAACTAAAAAATACTATCAGGTGACCTGTTATGGTGAGAATGGTATCGGTGATGCCAACGATGTCTTCAGAGTTGAAGTAATTGGTGGTCGAAAGGGAGATCTCATCGAAACGGTTACTTCAAAAGTAAAATTAATCCATTATTTGATGAATTGCGGACTTCACTCACATTCGAAACAATTACCAAAATGGGGTTACGAGCAAATGGAAGTATCTTGCTCACCCAACCTTCTCGATAAAAACATTATTTGGAATTTCGAAGACAATTATTTTCCTCGTCTTCCAAATGTCAGTTTCGAAGTATATTCGCCCACTTTTTGGGACCGATTTATAGAATCGCATGCAGTAATGTTTCAAGGTAATGCAGGTCTTAAACCTAAAGAGGGTGAAGTAACGTCTCGTCCCTGGCAGTGGCCAATCAATCTAAAGGTTTGTTTCAATATTGTGACCACAATTTCAAACATTTATATTTTAGGGTCAGTTCTTCTCTGGAAACGAATACAGAATATATTTGTTGGGAAATCCGATAATTTGGTGGATTAATTTGGGGCTAATATTTATATATTGTTTCGTTCAGTTTGTTATATGTGTTCGAAGACAAAGAGGTTGTCTCGAAGTTCAATATATCGAACAAGAAAATAGTCGTCTGACCAGTGCTTCCATTTTGTTGTTTATCGGTTGGGCCCTTCATTACATTCCATTCTATGCTATGGGAAGAGTACTGTATTTCCATCACTATTTTCCGGCGGCGCTCTTCAGTTCAATGCTTTCCGCAGTTATTATCGACTATTTATTCAAAGTATTGCCTCAAATGTTGACTAAATCGTTAGCCCAAAGTGTTTACCACTGTTTCTACGGAAGTGTATTATCGGGCGTTGCCTATAGTTTTTACTTATTTTCACCGTTAAGTTATGGTATGTCCGGCACTCACTCCCATGAAACCAATAGCTCAATGTATGGCCTCAAATGGTTGGAGTCCTGGGAATTCTGAACTTTAAATTTATTTATATTTTCTTAAGAATTATTTATTACAAAACATTGTTTTCTATTTATAATAATTATTCAAATAATAAAATTTTATAATTATTCAAATCATTTATTTCATAGTTTTATAAACAATTTTTATAATTCACGTCACGAATCAAATGATATACCGATACCTAAACTAATGAAAACTACAAAAACGCTTTTATGATATTCATTGAAATCAAATAAGAAATTTGTTTTTAATTTCAATTTACAATTAGATTCAAAACCGCTTTTATTGTTAACTCTAATCAAATATAATAAAAATTTACATTTTTTGTAATATTTACTAATTTTTTTCATTTTTCTTAATGAATTCGAACAATGAATGGTCTGAAGGGATGACCAGATCAGGAGATATATATGTTTAAATTGAATGAATAGCTCAGGGCATTAATCGTGGATCAATTGGTTTGAAAATGTAAATGTTCGTAATTGTGGACTTTTGCCCCCTTTGGCTACGCCTTTGGCTATCCCTTAATATCCCTTAATTTATGATTAATAGAATGGATTTGTAGTAACGAAATAATAATAATTATGTAATTTATATATAAAAATGGCTTAATTTTAATTAGAAGTGTTCAAACAAATAACCGTTCATTACATCAAGAATTTGATTAATAGTAAGAATCTTAAGATTCATAACATTCTATGAAATACAGATTATATTTAAATCGTTTCAATTATTTTAATTATTAGTGAAAATATATTTCTTTAAAATTATAATAAATTGAAAAAATATTTAATTTTCGTAAATATATTTTCACTAAAAATGAAAATCTATTTCAAAAAACTGAAATTTAAGCGAAACTGTATTTCATTGAAATATGAATTAATTTTTGATTTGTTTTGGTCTCAATTCGAAGAATTAATTTTTACAACAGAATTGAATCGAAGAAATCAATGATTAAATTAAATGTTTGAGAAATAAATAAATGTATTAACTATTGAACAGATCAGTGATAGGAATCACTCATTACTTAAAATACGAGAATAGAGTCTTAATTCTGTGCGATAATTCTCAGAAGAATTCTTCAAATAGAAAACCTCTTAAAACAGACCAAATTTATAATTAAATGAAATTCTTAAGTTAACAACAAATTAAAAATTAGATCCAAGTATTGAGAAATTTATTCAATTATTGGGCAGTTTTTCGTATAATTCAATTGTTTTGACACTAATTTTAAATCACATTCAGTGCATAATTTTTGTGAAGAGTAGAGTAAATAAATTATTTTAATAATCGTTGGCTAAAAATACTGAAAATAAATGTTTGCTTTCAATATAAATGGGAAATATATAAGACATTAATCGACTCTAATCTTCAAAATAGCAGAAGCCATGAAACCAACCAACAGATCATACATTTTATGGTCATATAATTAAATATTTCAAATAAATCAATGACTTGTTTTGAGAGTAATGTCTCCCATTTTTTGCGATCGTTTCAATAATTGTCGACAAATGTTTAAAATGTTTAAAAAAAATGTCATGTTTTCAATGTTTACAATGATTTCAATGAAATTCAAATCAATTTCATGGCTTCCGTTAATACAAATCGGATGTGAATTTAAAATCTTATTCAAACATTATTTGAGATTAAATAAAACAAATCTTTGAAAATACTTTTTCGTAATAAACAATAAAATAAAGACAAACATTAAAAACAAAAAATTGTGAGAAAAAACTTAAAATATTTTGAAGAAAAAATTGTTTAAAAATAAAACAAATATTTTTAAAGAAACAAAACGTTATTAGAATTGATTTGAAATTAGATTTAAATAAATTTTTGTATAAATCAAAGTTCTTTAGATTTGATACCATTTTTAAGTGTTTTGTGAATACCATTTGAATAATTGGTTTTATTGTTTCCATTTGTAATAATTCCGTTCTTTTGGTGTCCGTTTGACACTTGTTCGAAGTCAAGAGAGCACAAATAGGCCAGTTTTGAGGAAACACTTGTCGACGCACTGCCTTTTCTGTAGGCATTCTTATAGAAGTCCCAAAATAGGAACCAGAATAGGACGGCATGAAAGCCGATCCACCACATGAATCCTCTTGGATAATTGCATTCTCGGAACAATAGTTGAAATGAATGCACAAATATTAATATGAATTGGACCTGAATTCAAATCAAACAATAGTTATAAACAAATCAATATTTCATTTCAATATAAAAATAATAAATGAATTCATTTCAGTATTAATCAAAAGTAAGTCATAATAAAAATTATATGAAAAGAAGGGATTAAATAAATCATAAGTTTATCTAAAAACTAATCATTTGAAAAAAGAGTCAAATAAGACATACCATTTGAATTGTGGTCATATACTTCTTCCACCACAAGTACTTATTCATGTGCGGTCCGATTGCAGACAACGCATAATAGATATACATAATTATGTGAACGAAACTGTTAACGAAGGCAAAGAAAGTGCTGTGTCCTCCTATCAATACACAAAACAATATTATATTCATCACTGAATCCATTACTCAAATTCAATGCAATTATTTAATTAAAACAATAAATAGTTTTTCCAAACAACTAATTGGAGTAAAAGCTATCGTTTATTAGAGACCTACTGTTGTTACCATAATATAACCGTAAAGCGAAGGAATAAATATTTTATTATAAAAATGAAAGCATTCGTACATTAATTCTATTTATTTATCGCTAGAATTGGAATTCCAATGAACACCATTTCCTTTGATATCAACTTATATTCATTTTTCAATACATAATTGATAACTGAGTCTATGAAACATTTATGAAAAAATGGGCTAAACTTTGAATTTGAAAATAGATTCGAAGAATAGAATCTCCAAAAAATTCTTAACAAAAGATAAAAATACTGTCAGTAATGGAAATAAAAACTTTAAAAATTAGAAAATAAAGCCATCATTTTGTCTGAAAAATGTCTTTCCTCTGAAGAAAAGCAGAAAATTGATAGAAAAAGTGAATTAAGTAAACCGAAGAGTATTTGAAAAGGGAAGGAATACCACTAATACCTGGCGTGAATTTGACGCCCCACCAGACACTCATAGGCATAACTCCGTGATGTATGACATGAAGTGTCGACACGTGACTGAATTTCTTGCGTAACACGAAAAATATGGTATCAGAAAATTCTAAAAACTTTGAAATGTAATACCACCAGGAGAGGTGAGCCATCTAAATTATAATCGATCCAGTTAAATTAAGTTAATTTAAGTCTAATTAAGTTTTGATAAAAATTCTCCGATTCTTTAAAATCATTTAATAACAAAAGGATTAATTAAATGAGATTTCTATCGATTCAGTATTAAATAGACTCCTTTTATGCCTTAAAAAAGCTCTTTTGGGAACAAAACAATATCTAATATTATGATCGCCTCAATCGATACCAGAAAGACATGAATACAGAATATAGTGGTTATTGGAGTCGATAATAGGTTTAGGTGTTATTCGAGACAAAACAATTCTATACATTCTTTTTAAAAATGATTGATTCCAATAGAATCCAAATTTTCAATAAATTAATCATTACTTTTGTCTATAATTTGAGACCATAAGGGATAACAAATGATATGTCACTAAAATAATTTAAAATAAAAGGAATCACTAAAAAAATAGATTTGTTTCAATTAGTACTGATTTTCGCAATCAATGCGTTTAAAATTAATTTAAATTAAATCACGATATAAGTCAGGAAAAGGTTTTATATGTAATTAAATAAGAATTAGATTTTTGGTTATAATTATAAAGACCTGCAAATTGTTTTGTTTATTTAATTTAGGATAACTACTGATAATTACCAAATGATTACCAAATGATTACCAAATGATTCTCTAAAATTTTAATTGGAATTAAAGGGAAGTTTGAGTTTCATTACTCTATTTAAGGACAAATTAATGACTATTTATTGATTCTAAAAGAGAACAAACGTATGATTTCTTTACAAAAAAGGCTTTGAAATCAATGCAAGTATTGAACACTCATTTATTTATCAACTGTTGTCTCGAATGTCAGGAAATTTATTCAACTGTTGCCACAAATGTTATTATCAGTTATTTTGACAGACAATTGATTCCAATTATTTTAGTATTGATAGAAATATACGATATATGAGTTTATGTCTCGCAATGCATCACTTCTCAAATAAGACCATAAATATTTGGTTTCGGCTTTTTTCGCGAAAACATGAATTTTGTTGAATAATTTCTAAGTTTATTCGCAAAAAACTGCAGAAATATTTGACTTCAAAACGAATAAAATTGACTCAAAGGAAGAGTTGAAAGATTTAACTCTTTTTAGATTTTTGTTGCCCTCAAAAATAATATTCGAGTTTTGCAAAAGTGTTTATCTAATGTGAGGTCATATAAGAGAACAGCCCTTCTTTTTTAAAGGCTGTTCCGACTACTAATCAAATAATGCAAAAACAGTACAAAATAGAGTCAAATACAAAGAAATGTAAGAATAGAGAATCGGAGAATCGATTAATTAATGTAATTAAATAGAGAAGACTTACACCAATGGCTTCAATTGAGTTGGAATAGTCAACGGGTTGGCACTTATAGTTATATTTGCCAAACCATCCGTAGAAACCAAGTTTTAAGAATATATAAATACTGATGAAAACCATTACGAAGTTATATAAAACCATAAAAAATCTTATGTTAAACGGCGACCGGTCTTTCATTAGCACCGGACCCAAATATTTAACCAAGTACACATAAGACAGACAAATACCAATCGTAGGCAAAGGAGACTGCATTAGAGGCCATTCCGACACTCGTGGGTCTAAACAAATGCATTTAATCTAATTTTAGATTTAATTTCAAAAATAATTGTAAAGAAATCATTAATTATTTGACATTTGATTCGTCTGACAAACAATTATTGTTTTGATTATAATTATTGAAAAAGTGATAGAGTCTCGACTCTGAGCGCCACTATGTCTATGTCTGTTGGACACAGAGGTTGGGTATAGTTAGGGCATAGTTAGGGCATAGTTAGGGCGGGGCACTTATACCAC
This sequence comes from Galumna obvia, assembly GCA_034695785.1. Taxonomy (NCBI): domain Eukaryota; kingdom Metazoa; phylum Arthropoda; class Arachnida; order Sarcoptiformes; family Galumnidae; genus Galumna; species Galumna obvia. The sequence continues at coordinate 1,626 of JAQFZM010001204.1, read as the reverse complement.
CGCATGTAAGCCCTTAAAAACGCCGGTTTCTTATCTAATATTAATTTTTATATATTCGACCATAACTTTTGTAATCCATATAAAAATGGTTGTTCTCTAATGGAAGTGTTGGCTCCGGATGTCAGACATTTGGCGCACAGGCAATAAATGTTGGTATACCTCCTCCTCCGTGATCAAGAGTAGAGTTGTACACATGTTTTATTCCCTCTAAAATTATATGAGCCATACTTCTAGTGATTCAATTGTCTTCAGTTGTTAGCGATGACCAAAATATCTACAATCAATACAAACACAATAAGAATGGCTTTCAATCAATAAAACTCTTTTCTATTCGCTGTTAATAATATTTTTTGTGTCAACTCTGATATTTGAGTCAATATTTTTTTTACTATTAAGTCATTTGGAAAATGAATTTCTTTAATGAAAATTTTGAAACTTAAAAATCAATACTAAAGAGCATAAGAGTCGATGAATTTTTGATTAAAAATAGAGATTAGTTTAGTTTTGATATTAATATCTTTATTATAATCTAAAAACAGGAAAAAAACATTAAATATAAAATATTTTCAAACAATTGCTCTGAAAATATAAAAACATTTCACTGAGAATTGAGAGGTCGACAAAGATATAGACTCGTGAGGAATGGAAAAGGAATGGGTCACATATTAGCCTAACCTTTACTCTATTAATTGAGACAACAGACACGACAAACCTTTTATAAATGAATGACACAAAAAAATAGTTTTCTTTCAATAAAACATATTTTCAATACCTTTTAATAGGTTTTGCAAACCGTTTAAAAGCGATTATTAATTATTGAATTTTTTAAAAATATTATTATAAGTCAACTAATATTAATTGAATGTTTGCAACGATAGCACCAAAACATTATTAAGAAATCAATTGACAACAAATAGATCTGAATTTGATTGAAATCAAAGAATAGTTTTTGCATTAAAAGAGTTGAAACAAATAAATGAATAATAATTCACAACAAAAATCGATTGAATTTAGAGTCGATTTTGAGAAAAGGATTGTTTTTCGGGGATTTCAGTCACGAAAATAAAACACTCTTTTAATCCGTTTTCCTTTTAAGAGATGAGACACACGAAGAATGAATTGAATCAATTCTTTGATATAATTATTGATTTATCGTATTTTCATAACAATCGCATAGAATTTCACTCAATATAGAAGTGTTGCTATAAATTGAATTTTGACTCAAATTTTTTCATTACTAAACTCTAAACCAAAAAAATAGAAATACTTTTGAAAAAAGCGATGAAATCAAGTTTTAGGACTTAAACCAATTCGACACTAAATTTATCAAAAACTTATTTAAATGTTTATTCAAATCAATCACTAATTAAATTAAAAAATTAATCAGAATTTTGAAGTAATTGAATGGAAAGCATAGCATAGGATTGACTCAATTGACTCATACAATGTGTGGTAATATTAAGCACTGGACTGACTATCTTTGCAAACGGTATGTCTGTCTGTTTGAGCAATGCTTGTGTTCAGTCAATCGCACTACACTCGACTCAGTTCACTGAAGCACTGGTAGTCGTAATCATATGTAATGTGTGAGTGAGTGAGGGGAGAGAGAGAGAGAGAGAGAGAGAG
>JAQFZM010001203.1:0-20086 GCA_034695785.1 Galumna obvia | reverse complement strand
TTTTATAATTGAGTTTGATCATGATACAACGTATAGGGAAAGGTCAATTATTAGTTATATTTTGATTATTAAAAGGGAATGATTTTTTACTGAACTCGGTAATAGAATTTGAGAATGCACAATTTGATTGCTATTTGATTGCTACTTTTTTGGATTCTAAGTTTTAACTTAATTTCAAAATATTTTAATTTAAATATTGATTTTAATTTTTTAAAAGTTTAGTTAAAACAAATATTTCTTAAAAAAATCGCCAATTTTTTGATATTAAGTCTATGGGAATGTGTTTTGGTTTTCGGTTAAAACTAATGGTTAAAATTAATGACACCTAATCGATATCTGCTGTAATTTGAAACTATACTATTTAATTATATTGTACAAGGTACTCTTGATTAGTATATATCATCAGTCTAAATAAGTTTGGTTCGTTTAAGTTTAGCATGTTCAAAAGTACCTATCATAGGTACAGTGAACTTATGCCACCCATAGAGGTCTAACTATTGAACGCATGATTTTGGAAATGCTAAGAATATTTAAAGTTTAATTGAATGATCTTGGTATTTATAGCCTAAATCTTATGTATTTCGCAAATAAAAAACGAAAACATTTAAACCTTTAGTCAAAAATTAAATCTAATTTTATTAAACATTGAATTCAATAAAAGCCTAAAAATGACGAATACGTCAGTAAAGGCTTAAAAGAAAGATAAGAAACACTACAAACAAACTAAAGATAAGCAGTTATTGCAGTACAGTTACAGTTCTTTGCAAATGCTGTGCGAACTCTACTCAATTCACTTATTTTCTATATAAAGTTTCATTGATATGAATAAAATATAATTTATTTCAATTATTTAAATAAAAAAAATTAAAGTATACAAATCTATCAAGATCAAATTTTAGTGGTAGTTTTAATTGATTATTGGTTCAATAATTAATCTTTATTTTAAGCTCAAAACCATAATTTTAACAAGAACAGATAATTTTATCAATTCACACTTTATAAAAAGAGCAAGATTGTTATATTAAAAATTTTATATAATAATAGATTTGAATAAATTTATTTAAAATCAAAAGCAGAGGCAGTAGTGATCGGGATTTGATTAAGAAATGGTTAGGGAATAGAGAGGGAATGTCAGTAATTGTCGAATACTTTAAATTAGAAGTAATAGTTTGGACAGAAGTATTGCTTACATTAAAATGTGTTTCTATAACATCATATTTAAGATAAGTGTTGAGTCAGAGTTTAGACGAAATTGAGTTATAGTTTCGGATACTTTTATGATAAGTGACTTCAAATGTATTTCAATAAAGATTAGATGAATTTTCTAGAAATTGTATTCAATCATATATTTAATAAAATAAAAAGAATAGTTTTATTGGTATTTCTATTGATAGAAACGAATGACAAGTCTTTCATTCATTAGATTAACTAAATTTGCAATTCGTGAAATCCATTTCCGGGTGTTCTGCCATAAATCTGTTCACAAAATACAAATTTTAAATTAAAATCTAAATTAATTTAAGAACTCTTTTGTCAGGAATTTAGAAAAAAATGGCGAATATTTTAGGGTTTGAATAGAAGTTTAGAATTGAATTAAAGTAATGAAAGCTATACTTATCGATGACGCCCTGTTTCTTCTGTTGATCACTAGTTGGAAGACCCAATTCCTTCTGTCTCTGGTCGTACATCATTTTCTCAACCATAGAACGGGTCTCTCCGTCCAAATCCGAAAGTTTAGAGGTCTCGGGATTTACTTTCTTTGTGTTAATCTCGGGATCAGTTGTGACCAGTTTTGGCCACCACTCCATTTGATGACGTTTATCAAGAGTAACGACAACCTCTCTATTGTCGCCATCAAGTACCCAGGTCGATTCTTCTACCTTAATCTCATTGTGAAGTTCGCCGTCAATTATCGGAGGAAAACCTTTGAGTCCAACTTTTAGGTGTTTTTTCTTGTGTTCAACGATTACATCTCTGGCTCTCACTTTAAACGAAGCCTTTAATGGTATCCTAACGTCAACCTCTCCCAGTGTTTGAGTCCACGAATACTTTTCTAAATCACATCCATTGCCTGCATTTGGTTTAAGTTTGTCTTTATCTTCTTCTTCTTCTTCGTCTTTATCTTTATCTTCGGTTTTGCCATTCGTTTCGTTACTTTCTTTAGTATCATTTTTAGTGATATTGTCTTCAGTTTCAGTATTTTGTTGTTTCTTTTCATTGATTTCTTGTTGGAGTCGTTCCGCCTCTTCATCGCTCAGTTCAACGATTTTAGGCTTAGAGTTGGCGGACATCTCTCTCTCCTCTTCGCGTCTCTTTTGTTCCAACTTTTCTCTTCTCTTTCTTTCGATGTCTTCTCTTTCCTTATCTTTTTTTCGTTGTACTTCGACAGCGATGTCTTTCCATTTGTTAAACGCACCCAAAACTAACTTTTCAGGCATTCCTTTATCTCCGCCGACATAAAAGTCAGTCTTTCGACACAAGAAACTGAAGAATGTGTCCAAAAGCTGATACAAAACAATACAAAGAAATACAATTATTCCATATTTTATGATAATTTGTAATAAAAGTGAGGCCTTTTCCCATCCCTTTCCCTCTGCAGACATGTCTTACCTCTTGAACCCCTCCCGTGTGTTCTCTGGCCATCGATAGAAGGATTCCATCGAATTTGTCTTCATTTGATTCCATTGAATCTAATTTAATGTATTATAAAACGTTTATTTCACTAAAAATGAAAAAGAGTTGAAATCAAAGTCTTTCTCTTTATCTCTGATATGAAAACAATTGTTTCCAGAATTTCGTCGAAAAGTGAAGTGAAATCCAAAACATGTGAAACAATAAATACTTCAACAAATAATTACGACAAATACAGTTAAGAATTATTAGTGTCAACAATATTGCGATCAATAATGCACTACTCGTATCTCTCTCTGAAAATTTTTGCAAAAATAATGTTTGTTAGTATTCAATAGTTTTTATATAAAAATTAACTTTATTTTAGTTATCATTTATGTTATAATAAAGAGATGCACTGAAAAGATTTCCAAAGAGATGATAAATCACTAGTATTTTGTTATCGTTAAATAGAGTCAATGCATTTTAAAAACCCGGATCCGCACAAACAAAACTGAATTTAAAATGTAATTTAAAAAGCTATAGAAAGTAAAATAAAATCAGTCCAAAATAGTAATAAAACCTCATTATTGTTGTCACTAATTATTTTAATAAATGAAACGTACCCAGACCAATCCAAAACCAAAAAACATGAACCGAAGATCCGGGTTTCACTGGGTTAGCCCGGTTTAGGTTTACAAGTTTTGGGCTACAAATATGAACTCAATTTATTAGTCTTTTAAAGCATTGAATGCCATCTGTTTTTTAAAAAGAGAACCCAATATTCTCCTTTATATAAACTTTAATTAGAACTTAAGTAAATCAAATATTAGACATATTTTCCGCCTTTATTTCATAACTATTTATTTATGATTTGCCCGCTTTTTATCTGAATGTATGATTTTAGTGGGTCTCACTCATTTTGTTACAAGTTAAAATGTTTAGGCAATATATAGAATCTATAATACCTTATTATGAAATAATATAGACTCTATATTATAGACTCTATAATATAGAGCATTAAATAACATCAATTTATTAGAGTTATAGACCACTGATTCTTAAACTTATTTTTCTTAATAAATATTACTTCTATTAACAAACAATTATATAATATTTTTATTGTTATTTTATAAAATAAGTGAAGTTTACAATAAAAATATATTTAATTATCATTTGATTTGAGAGTTACCCTCACAAATGAGGGGTCATTTGGCCTACTTTTTAAATATTTCTATCAATAAACTCATTAAAGGAATATTTCTTAAAACAAATTTCATTTAAACTTTAAATAAAGTTATAATAAATGACTCATAACTAGAATTAAACCCTTTCTGTTTCTTCTGTTCTAATACCCAAAGACCACACTTTAAGAATATTTTTAGTATATCTATCAGTAGTCGTCTCGAGAAGAGTCTGATCTACGAGTCTTTTCTTAATATCTAATATTTTTATTCCGCACCGAAAGTCATAAATACTTTTAATGAAGTCTTTCCTTTCAGTTTCAGACATCGGTTTTGTTTTACTGGTTTTTAAATGAGTGCTCGAATTGGGAGGATTTCTGCACTGACACATATCGTTCACTAAAATGCAGTTCCTGTGGAGACCGCAGTCCTTACATTCTTTCAAATTAGAGAACTCGACTATTTCTTCAGATTTCAAACGATATAAAAACTTTTGAATGACTTCCATATATTGTTCGGTCTTTATATCCAATTTAAGGTCATTACTGCCCAAACCGGTAGAGAATGTCCTGTCCTTATACTGTGGTTCTCCCTCTTCAGCCATCATTTCTTCTTCAGATTTGAACCAAAACAAGTCTTGAATGAATATATCATTTAAATTAGTCAAAAGAGCTAATGAAAAGCCAGAGCTGTCGGTGCTATCAATGAGTTCTACTCCGCGATAGAAATAGTCTTCAAACTGTTTGTCGATGTCTTTGGGATTCGACAAATGAATGGGAAAATGTTGAGATATTAGTGGTATCACAAATTCAGAATCAGATGACTTGAAAGACATGAGACAATTGCGTTGAAAATTTGTACAAATAATGAGTTCTGTCTTTGAATTGTCTTCAAACACTTCTAGACTTTTAAGATTTTGAATGATTGTATTCGGGATCATATGATTTGATTGATTTAACTGTAATTTAAAACAAAAATTAATATAAAACTTAATATTTAAGTCATTAAACTTTACATTAATATTAGGATATCTTATGTCGGCCACAAAAATGTGATAATCTGTGGCCACAAAAACCTGATTCTCGTTTAACTTCGAGGGGAGGAATTGATAGATGAGTTCCCATTCAAACGAATTGGAATTCTTTTTAGCATAGAATTCGAGGACCGGATTAAGAACTCTGGAATCGCAATATTTAAGGCGTTTATTGTCTCCAATAAAGAACATCATTGGATGGCTTTGAGACCATTGAAGACCGATTTGATTAAACTTTGAGTTAGACTCACAATCGATAGAACGTGTCTTTTGATTGTTCTCCAAATCATATAAATTGATTACATTGTCTTTAGTACAAGAAATCAATAACTGATTATCAATTAATTGATTTCTATCACAAAATTCAAACAAAGAATTATCACTTCTTCGGAAGTCTTCAATCGTCAGTTCATTAAACAAATTTAAATTCAGATTTGAGTCTTCGAAGCGATAAAAACGGATTTTATTTCGAGAATTTGTCTGAACTTCAGTTTTAATGTCGTCTTCGGAATGGATTTTTATCTCACGAATGGGTCGAAAATCTTCCTCTACTTCTTCGTCGACATAAATATCATAAACTTTTTGAGTTCTATAACGAAATGGTCCACAACTTATACTCTCATCTCTAGAGTAAAAGTGAGGGATGGCCTCAATATTCTGATCACATCCTTCCACTCTATTATCTCGTAATAAGAGTCCGATTAAGTTTGTCTTTTCAGAAGTCAATATAAGTCTCTTATCGCCATTTTTACAAAAAGTAAGACAATTCTTAGCGACGAAGTTATTCTTAGGTTGAGATCTGTTCACAAAGAAAGGTAGTGTAGGGCTGAGGCCATGAAAATTGGCCGAACGGTTGTGTTTAGGACTCATTTCCCAGAAATGACCCAAACTGTCAAAATCTAGTTGTGATGAAAAGGCAAACCTATTGCTGTTTGAATTCAAAGAATTCGTTTTATCACAAATTGAGTGAAAGTTTGGGAATAAAATTGGATTCATTTTATTAATTAATATCAAAATTAAAAACCAAAAACTTGAAAATCATTACACAATATATTTTAAATTTAAATGTTTGAAAACACATGCGTTAAGTGTTTACTTAATACATAAATAACGATCCAAAACAAATTGACTTTCAATTGGTTTTATAGTAGACTTTTCTGATATTATTAAACGTAATTTATAACTAATCATAAATTCATAAACAAAGTAAACGAAATGTAAACAAAATTTTAATAAAATTTCAATAACTTTAACTAAACTTTAGATCAAAACTTAATTATTTGAAATTAATTATTAATTATTTCATTTAAAAAAATAGATTTTCAAGATTTGGTAGTCTTAGAAATGAGCGACGATTTTGAGTATCAGTTGGAACAGGAGTTAAACCAAAACAACAAAAACAAAGACAATAACAGCACTGATATTAAACATCCAAACGATGGCACAGAATATGAATGGAATGAAAGGTTGAAGGCATGGGTTCCTAAAATTGACGACGACTTCATCGCTAGATATCAATCAAATTATGGCTTTTCCTCTACAGAAACGGCGACTGAAGATAACGGTTGTCCAACTGAAGAGTCAGAGCAACGGATAGATACTGTTGAGAGCAGTTCCCACAGCACTCCTCAAACTTCTAATGAAAAGCCTTATGTTTCCAAACTTTTAAATAAACGCAAAATTGAACCGCAAACTAATGAATGGTTTGAAATATCGGATGAACACAACACTAAAGTATATGTGAGTAATCTTCCCAATCAAACCACTGAAGAAGAGTTCATACAATTAATGAAAAAGTGTGGACTCATTCAAAAGGATGAGAGAAATGAATATAAAATAAAATTATATCGCGATTCAAACGGAGAGCTCAAAGGGGACGGACTCTGCACTTATATTAAGAAAGAGTCGGTTGAATTGGCGCTCAATATTCTGGATGGCTATCAGTTTAATGATAAGATAATTAGTGTTGAAAGGGCTAAGTTTACACTTAAAGGACAATACAATCCCACTCTTAAACCTAAACGTCAAAAGAGAGACAAACAAAAAGAGAAAAAAAGAATTGAAAAGTAATTTAATTAATAATTTTTAAATTTTAATTCAATAATTTATTAACTTTTGGTTTATTTGCAGACTTTTTGATTGGAGACCCGAAACAGTTGGAGTCCCCACTGAAAGACCAAAATCAGAGAAAACTGTTATAATTAAGAATATGTTCGAACCAAAAGAGTTTTTAGATAATCCAAAACTAATACTCGAATATAGAACTGATTTAAGAGAAGAATGTACTGAAAAATGTGGTCCACTCAAGAGGGTTGACATTTATGACTGTCATCCTGAAGGTGTGGCCGCAATCACTTTCGTAGAGTTTGAGAGCGCAGACAAATGCGTTCAACTAATGAACGGACGGTTTTTTGCTGGACGTCGTCTCATCGCTCATCACTTCGACGGAAAGACTAAATATAAAATCGATGAAACGGAAGAACAGATTGAAGAAAGACTCGAACAGTGGAATCAATTTCTTGAAAAAGATAATTAACTTTTATTAGGAAATACTTATAGAACATTGTTTTGGTTTATAAATGAAATTCTCCTCATATTTATACTAAACTATATTTTTTTGGTTCATTAAGTTATATAAATGCTATCCTTTTATCTAAAGTAATATTAATATTAATAAATATTACAAACATTTCTTTTGTAAAAACTTATTTAAGTGTTATTTTTAAAATCATTTGTGAATAAAGTGCCCAAAATCTCATTTTCTTTTTTGTGTGTATTTTAATGAGTTTCGATTTTTTTCAACAAAAATACCGTTTTTAACAAATAATTGATCTTTAGATCACTTTATAATAATTGTTAGAAAATTTTAAGGTTTTGTCAGTTCTTTGAATTTTTTATAATTGAAAATCGTTTTATTGAAAATTTATTCTCTTTTATTAAAATTGAAAATAGAGTAAAGATAAGAGAAATTATGTAAATAATTGTAATTTCTATTCGTAAAACCTAAACAGTTATTATATGTACCTTTCATTCAATTATTGGATTTTAATGCGGGTGACTGTAGTCATGGAAACAACCAAATCGATACATTTAGTTATTCTGTGAGCTCGACTTCAGCATCCCTTTGGCATCCGATCCTAATAGTCAACCAAAGTTTTGTTATGTGTTTTAGTAAGAGCTCTCTCTCTCTCTCTCTCTCTCTCTCTCTCTCTCTCTCTCTCTCTCTCTCTCTCCCTGATTCTCTCTGTGCCATTGTGATTGTGCTAGTCTCTCTTTCTCTCATTCTCTCTTTCAATTGAATAGCGCAAAGGCAAAGATATAAGAAGGCGAAGCTCTCATCCATAGGATGCCTACGAAAGCAAACATCTGACAACTGATGTACAGACCATAGGATCAACTGATTGTGAGCAGTCATATGATGAGAGAGATGTTGATCTAAATTAAAGCACTGGACAATAGTTAAGCAAAAATACTTTATTTCAATAAATTATATAAAACGTTGAAATTTGTGACAAAAGTGTCATTAAATTAATAACTAATTAATAAAGTTTTAATTTGAAACGATTTTTCTTTATTTTAAGAATTCTATGAATCAAATGTTTATAAGAATTTAATCGAAGGAAAAGTAAATCATTTCAAGCGTTTAGTTTTATTTGACGTCAAATCTTTATAATATAAAATCGATTTAATAATTATTTAATTTTATATTAAAAATATTTTTGAAAATCGTTTTGAATTTATTGAATAAAATGTGATCACAACTACTTATGCTTTCAACAAAAGGATATTGGTAATATTCAAATATATCAATTCTAAGGTTAGATCTTTGTTTGATATTCAATATATTAAAATAATCTATGTTAGCATTTAATCTAGGTTAAAAGAAAATATATTCTTATTATTCTGTTTAAGGAATAAACTACCATGGTAATGGTTTAAATTTTAAATTTAAATTTATTTTATATTCTTTTTTATGTTCTTTTGGGTCATTAAATTTTTTTGATAGTATCCCATAAAATGTATTTAGCCAAGAACATTTTCATTGACTTTAAAGTCTTAACCTTTAGGTAAGAAATATTTCTTTAAGTCATTCGGGAATTGAAATCATAGATTAAAAGAATAATTTATTCAATTGAGTTAAGGCTATATTTATTAGAATTGATTATTTCAATTAAGACATCTTTTTTTCATCTGATTTTCAATAACTTTTTAAGTATATATAATCTTGCTAGTTTGCTTTACTATCACTAAAATTCTTTAATATAAAAACGGGTAAATTATTTTTGTTGTAAAATCATAAAATACAGTCTTTAATGAGATGAGTAAACTTACATTTGGGTTAACTAACAGATAGAATAAAACATTTTCTTATTTCTTAACCTCAAACTGAACATCAAATGAATATAATTTTTCTGTTCAGTTAACTAATCGATTGGGTTAACTAATTTGACATAAGAAAGCTACTTTACTCAATTGCTTGAACACTATTTATTATTTTAAATTGTTTGTGTCATTAAAGGTAATTAATTATAAGTCTAATTAAAAACAATATTGTTTATTCTGTGTATTTTAATGAGCAAGGCAATAAAAATGAGTAATAATTCATTTATAGTTTACTTACTTTACATCTATTTTTAAAATTTTATTTAAAAACATAGTTTTAGAGTTAAAGTTAGATACGAATCATATCTTTTGCAATTCATATTTGTTTTATTACATTTATTACATTTATATTGAATGAACAAGAGCAGAATCATAGGAATATTCCAATATGATTTAATATGATATACAAAATTAAATAAAATTTGAATTATTTCTTAGAATTTTCAAAGAGTTTTGAAAGAGTTTTTGAAAGAAAATATAATTTTATTTCTCATAAATTATTTATGACATAAAATAAAAGACAAAAAGAAGTTTTTATAGAAGTTTTTTATAGTCTTTGAAATATTCTTAAGACAATTGTTTTTCAATGAAAAGTAATAAGTATTTTATTTAAAGAACACACTTTTAAAGTATTATTTAAATCAAAATATCCAGATATAATAAAATCTTGTCTTTGAAACTAAAAACTATGGGAATTATTAAATAAATGTATTTTCAATAAACTCGTTTGAAAGACAATTAATTCAAAAGTTTTAAATTATTTCTTATAGTCTTAAATGTATTTTTAAGATGAAATCAATTTCTAAAGTATGTAATACTCTTTAAGAAAGTTCTATATCTCTAAATCTCTACAGATATTGAAAAATATAGAGTTGTGTACAACATTTCAGAGTACATTTAGCGATGGCCACTGCTCTCGTCTCAAGAGGTTTGGGTATTTGGTTTGTGCTCATATCATAAAATTTTCAAAATCACTAAAACATAAAAGTTGTTTTTCGCATCATATAGTTATGCCTCTAATCTAATACTATTATTTTAAGTATTTTATCACAATTTAGGAATAAAATAATTAATTGTTGACAATTAATTTTGTTTAACCATTTTTTCAAATTTAATCATTGAAGGTTTTTGTTCGAAATTTGATCCTGAAATGTGTTTTATTAGATTTTCTGTTAATTTTTTATATCTAAAATTTTTAGTCAATTATTTCTTATAAATTTCTTATTATTTTATTTTTTTCATTTTCTCTTATTTTTGTCCCGGACTCAAATTGAGTGGGCTCTTCGTAAATCAATCATAAAGCATTTGTGTTTCACCCCTTTGGCCATAGCTGGGTACATAATACATAGTATTATATTCACCTTCTCATAACTCTGAAACTAATATATCTAATAGTTTGGGGGCTTTTGAAGTATACATAAGTTGGTGACGCATTTCTATACAGTACACAACGTTTATATTTGAACAAGTTTAGTTTTATTAATAATTTAGAGAAATTAAACAAAAACCAGTTGCTTTTATTTGTTCAAGATTAATTAAACTAATTGAAGTTATTTTTTAAATTAAGAACTAATTAATAATTACTAATAAGTATTTCTTTATTTAATTTAAATTTGAATTTAAAAATATCTTTACAAGTTAATTTTTCATTTGATTTATTCTTAGCTAATTAACATTCTTATGGGAATAGGTTTTTAGTTTGAAGTATGAGTTTGCTCTTCAATGTTTAAATTAACGGTTGTGTTCTGTATATTGAATTATGTAATCTTTAAGAAGAATTCTTTAGAAGAAAATCCTTTAGAGAAAATGTTAGAGAAGAGTCACTATTGAATAGGGAATCATTCATTTCAATGTTGACATCAAAGTGGGAGTAAATCTTAGTTTTAAAAGTTTTATTCCTTAAAAAAATGTTTTATTCCTTGAAAGCAATGAATTACACGAAACACGTTTATTAATTGAACTAGATTATATGTTGAACACTGTGAAATCATTTTAAGGATTAGAGAAAGTGTCTATCGCTTAGTAACAGTTTAATGTTCTTTTATAATCATTTGTAGACATTTGTAGACATTTGTTAATTGGATGACTTACTATCACTATTAGATAACTTATATAATACTAACACTAAGACTAAGATTAGGCCACACTTCTTATGAATTTCTTATTTGTTAATTCCAGTTCTTAACAAATATAAGCATTGGGTTAGCATGCAAACAAAATATAATTTATCATGGTTACTTTTCTACTTTAGACTAAATTATTACTAAAATTTGTAATTCGTTTGAAATTTTGCCAAAATTATTCTAAAAAAGAGGTTGTTGTAGACATCCTGTTTATATTGAACTAGCACAATCTTTTGTAATGAACAATATCCTGTATAAATCGTATAAATATTGTGCTTGTTACTAACCATGAATTCACTTTATGTTCAGTCTAATCATAATTATATAATAGTGCATAGTTTGTCAAATAAATGTTCTAGTAAATTCTATGTCTTTCTTAATCAATTTATGCCTATAATTTAGTTAATGCATTAATAGAACAATAAAAAGAAGAGTTTCTATATTAATTTTAGCAAGAATAATTTATAATACCTAATTGATGCTTACAATATAATACCTCGAGTGTCATATTATGTAGTATTGATTATTTTAGACAACAAAATACAGAAAACCTTCAATAGTTTCAGAAGAAATTGTTTTTAATAAATCAGTTGAGTATTTGATTAAAACAAATTATTTTTTCCTAAAATTTAAGATTTCTCTAACATTAGTAGTCTATATGGGAATCGGGTTTTTGTTTTCAGTTTTGGTTGATTCGTAGGTTAGAGCTAATGGATGTCAGCTGTTATTTATTACAAAAGAAAATCTTAAACTTTAATGAAAAGACATTATGGAAAGCGTGTCTATTGTGGGAAAGTGAAAGGCATTTCCAATTATTTTCTGTATTTTTGTTACGGATTTTCATCATAAATGACAACTTATATAAAAGGTGTGTTCACTAAATTCTAAACAATAGTTTCCTTTATTTTAAATATTAAACTATTTTATCGCTTAAAAGCATAGGAATTATCAATGGGTTAATCATTAACTGTTAATGCATTTTATGGATAGTTTTGATTAAAGTTAATTAAAGAGTTAGACATCTATAATAAAATGGAAGTAGTGGTCATTTATGCATAAACTGCAAATATAAACGTTAAAAATCGCTAAATGTCAACACATTTTTACATAAAATATCAAATTTTATGAAATTTAAGGAATTTTATATATTTTATTGAATTTAAAGGATGCTATCACTTCCCCGAAAAATATAAGATTATAAACATTTATTCTAAACCTACCATTACTTAAACATAATTTAAACTGACCTAAAACATATAAACTAATATTAACATAAACTAAGCATGTACATAAAGATTTTATACAGTTTAACCATGTTATTTTATTTTGGAGAAGTAATTTTCGGGGAAGTGATTGGGTTTGAAATTTAAAAACTGGAAAAAAGTTGATATTCACTGAATGATTGAACAAAAATTTAAATTATGTTTTTAGTGTTGATGTCTTGCGATGTCATTAATGGAAAGATCATCACTAAATGATGTCATTGAGAGGACCTTTAGTCCGAATGCCTGTTCCGCCGGTGAGGCCATTACTTCGGCGAACAATAAAACGATTTCTTCGTTTATTGCCTTCAATATTACTGCTATTGTTTGTGATTTCTTTGATTTTCGTTACATTAATGCAAATCGCAGTCATTCACACACATCGACGTCTTCAACGAAATCCACAAAATGTTGCCCTCAATATCGGGGGAGGGCTTACAGTCGGTAACCAGTCTTCTAATAAGTCAGTTGAATGGCGTCACTCATCGACTGTTGCGACAAACAGTTTGTCGGCAACTAATCGAGTTCTGCAGTCGAGCCCTAATCGGAACCAAAACTCTAATATTTCTAATCAAAAGGTGAAGAAAACAGAGGTTTTGCGAATCGAAGCACTACTCGATAAGAATCTGCCGTCCATTGAAGCCAACACTCAAATACTCCAAAATTATATAAATTTCGGTCGAATTCGACAAATCATAAACCAATTCGCTTTAAATCCTGTTCTCAATGTGTCCTCAATTAAGGATAGCGTTAATCGAGTGTCCAAACAAACCAATCATTCAAATGATAGCTTTGAAAGTATTTTCAATGAAATGTCTTTTTCTATGAAGACTTTCCGAACTAATAGTGAGACTAATATCGAATCGAAAAACTTTTTATCCGTTAATAATAGTTTTAGTGTTAAAACTAATGATATATTAAGTGAACACGAGTTTCATCCATCAAATCTAAAGAATGAGTCTAACTTTGTTTTTGAAGACAACAAACAATTAGAGACATTTCTTGTGTCCACAGCTTATGAATCGAAACCTATTTGTATTTCAGTGCCTCAAAAATTAAGTAAGAATTGAGTAATTCATCATTTATTTTAATTTCATAATAAAATCATTTCTCTTTTACTTTTTATTTATTAATATATTATATATAAAACATAAATTTATTTTAATTCAATTATTATTAGTGACTATAAATCAATGGATATAAATATCGTATTATAGAACCAAAAGTCAAACATTAATAGTCTTTCATTTAATTTAATCAATTATTTAAGTCTAAAAGTCTCTTCACTTAATTTTCTATATATAATGTTTAATTTTTAAATTACCAAGTTAATTTTCTAATAAATTTATTATTAATAATTTATTTGATTTATTTCGAGATAAGCCTTAAAACTATTTTCTATAGGATTTGTTTGAGAGTCATATAACTTATATGGTATTATATGATGTTATATGATATTACAAATTGTCATTTTTGGCCAAATTTGATGCCCTCTCGAGTCTTTATTTTAGTTTTGATTAAAGAGTGTCAAGCAACAAACTTGTTCCACCCTTAATTTCATCCATATATTAATATTTAATTTTAATATTTATAATAAAATTTTATTAAAAATTTAAATAAAATGGAAAATATTTGTTATTCAGTGGGAAGAATACGTGTCGAGCCTTCAATTATAATCGATGAGCAAATGTCTCAAATCACTAAAACCAACCCCGAGTTAAAGGCCGGAGGGTTTTGGGAACCGTCTAACTGTTACGCACGACATCGAGTCGCTGTGATAATACCATTTCGCGACCGATACCAACACTTATCGATTCTATTATACCATTTGCACCCTATATTACAGCGACAACTCCTATCATATAGAATATATGTCATCGAACAGGTCTTCACTTCTTTTTTTATGAAGCATTTAATATAATTTTATAGTACAGTCAATCATCGCTATAATCAATTGACTATTTTTTATACCAACTTTTTTTTGGTAAACCAAATGAGTTAATTATAATGAGTGCAAACTCTTAATAATATTTTGTTTTTAATGAGAAATTCAGTAATTTTTATATTTTCAATGAATTCTTGCAATAATTATATTCTTTTTCATTATTATCTTTTAATTCCAAACTAATGTCAGGAATTCTTATTTAAAATACAATCTAATCTAAATGACCTTGTTAATGATTTCTTTCTTTCTTTTTTAGTTTTTGACACTTTCCTAACGTTATTAAAATGAGTAAAAATTTGTTTTAAACAAAATTATATTTCATTCAAGTCAAGTATATAACAATTAACAAGTATACAAAGCTTAGTTGAACATGGTAATTAGCAAAATAATGACATTCAAATACTAAAATCTCTTCATTAAAATAATTTAAATATAAAAATAAAAATATTAAGAATAATGTTTAGTCATTAATTGTTTGAACTAAAAGAAGATTGAATTCATGAAAAGTATTTATGAAAATTGATTTTTATAGTACGGAAGCGATACTTTCAATAAAGGAGTGCTTATGAACGCCGGAGTCAGAGAAGCGCTTAAAGAAAATGATTTTCATTGTTTTGTCTTTCATGACGTTGACCTCATTCCTGAAGGTAACCAATTAAATAAATTAAACTTGTTTATAAGCATGTTTAATTATTATATTATTAAAATTTCCTCGATTTTGATCAAAAATTCCTCAGAAATAAAGTAATGTTCAGTTCTTTTTGTTATTCTCTTATGATTTAAAAATCAGTTCTTTTTTTGAGAATTTGTTTCAGGATTTTAATACAATTATTAATTAATTTGAGTATTTAATGAATTGACACAAATTTACTAAAACCTCTTTAATTAATAGATTTTGTTTAATAATCATTAAATTTCTATTTTATTTTGGATTACTTTAAGTAAAATCCAATTAATTTTAGACTTTTTTTATTTATACAAATTAATGATTGTTATCGTTGTTGAAGTTTGTCATTAAGTTTGTCTTTTTTCAAATTAATGGGTCTATAATTTTGATTAAAAAAAGTTTATCACAGGTTTTACTGTTTTTTGTCATTAATTACAATACAGTTTGTGGAAGTGGTAATGCGTTCAACGAATATTAATATTAATATATTTCTGTTCTTATATTTCATAGTCTTTAAAAGTAGACTCAAAAATGTTTTATTTTTTTCAGTAAAATCTCTGAATTTCTAAAACTTTTTATATTCTTTTTATTATAATTAGGGTTTAGCTGACACTCGACTCACATAATAAATATAAATTAATTTACTTTTTTAGTCTATATTTCAAATTAAAAAGTTTTACTCTAATTAAGAATTTATGAATATGCAAGCACAAAAGTTATTTTAGTCAGCAAATCTTTAATTATTTTTGACTTTTTATAATAATCTAAACCTATTTTAATAATTGTCTTGAGTAATAAATGAATATAGAGCAATAAAATACCAAGTATCATTTATATTGATATAATTGACATAAATTTGAGATATAAATGGTTTCAAAGTTATTGGAGTAATTGGAGTAAGATTCATTAATTTCTAAAATTTTGAAACAAATTTTAGATATTAATGACACATGTAAACAATTTTTTTCACTTTTAGAATGATCAGAGTCATTTAATAATTCGCAATAAATTTTAAACCTTAAGATTTTTGAGAAATATTTGATATTTTATTTAAAACATTCATTATTATAGAGTCTATATTATAGACTCTAATATAGAGTTTAGAAAATATGAAATTTAGGCTTTTATTAAGTTCACAGGATTACTGTTTTTTCCTAAAATAATTGCTTGCCTTGTTAATTGCATATATTATCTAGCTATAAAATGCCTTAAACCGCTTTAAAATGGTCTAGCTTAACCAGAAAAATCTTTATATAATCCATTTTCAGACGACCGAAACCTTTATTCGTGTCCGTTCGCACCGCGACATATGTCAGTAGCGGTCGATAAGTTTAACTATACGTAAGTATTGAAACAATTCTATCAAAATTTAAACGATTCAATCATTTGACAGATTGCCCTACACTGGTATGTCTACATTTAATGGAGCATGATAACTCATACCATTTCATATAAATATTTTATTAATATTTCTCATTCAATAGATTTAGTCGGAGGGGTTCTAACCATTACTAAAAGCAATTTCATCTTGGTCAATGGCTATTCCAACCTTTATTGGGGATGGGGGGTAAGTCCTTGTACAAATAATTTCTTTTATTTCAAAGTGAAGAGAGAGAGAGAGAGAGAGAGAGAGAGAGAGAGAGAGAGAGAGAGAGAGAGAGAGAGAGAAATATGTGACAATCAATTGTTGTAAAAAAGAGATTATTAGTAATCGGATTACAAAAGATTTATTAAAAACAAAAGTTTTTTTTCACAATTATTTCAGAATTTATTTATTTTTCTAATGATTAGAATCTAAACATTAGAGTCTAATAAATGAAAAGTTTAAAAATAAATTATTAGCAGAGTTGGGATAAATCGGGAATAAAAACACTTAAAATTGGTCGGGAATCGGGAGATAAAAACTGCCAAAATCAGAAGTAAAATCGGGAATATAAATATTTAAGTTTTGCATAAATTAGTACATTTTAGGGTAGGGCCAGGCAATAAAGGTCGTGCTTTCTGTATTACCTAAATTTGGTAAAACATGTGTACGTAAATAACATTACATGAAAATTTGTATTTAGCCCTCTTCTGAAAGCATTGCTTCACAAGTGTTTCAACTTTGACTCAAACTTTCGAATCAATTGTAATGCTGTTTTTGAATATATTGTTTGTCATTTTATGACTTCCTCTTAAAAGTCCTCCCGTGCCTGTGCCTAGATTAAACAATTGATTAAAAGATTACTTTTAATTTTTAATTAATTAAATAAACAAAACACTTGTTATGCCTAGATTTAAGTGTTTAGTTGTTTTTAATAATTTTGTTTTAGTCAATGCATTTCAATCTATTTCTTAATAGATTCATTCCATAATTGATTTTTGCCCCATATATACAAAAATTATTTCATTTTTAATGTAATATTTTTATGTACAATATAACCTCTATAACTATTTACCTCTATATCTAAAAGAACCTCTATATCTCGACCACAAACCATCGTTTCAAAAATAATTTTGTATATAAATTCACCTCAAAATCTAAGAAAATTTAATATCTCTTTTTTCTTAAAAAAATTTTTTATTGAAAAATAAAATAAATGTTATTCATACAAACGAGATTGAATAGTACGTTATAAAATAGCAGAACTTTTATATACCAATCAAATTTCTCTTTCACAACTCGGGTTTAGTTATAGTGGTTTTTACTGTATTATATATAAAATAAGTTAAATAGGAATTATTGTGATTTTATAAATATAATAAAAAATTTAATATATGAATCATTACTATTTATTCAATTAGCAAGTAAGTGAATAAAATTGGTTAAATATTTATGACTAATTTTAAATTGTAAAAAGCTTAATGAACTTTAATTCATCAGGAATAAATTAATTAAGTCTATGCTCGATATTTTAGTTCAAATATATCAATAACAACTTTGATGATTGCTTTCAGGTTTCCCTGTAGAATTAAATAAAATAAAAATCGAATACCTGTTTTATTCACTAATATCATTTTCCTAGAAGCATGGTGATTAAAACAAAATTTTTCTTTTTCTAAATTAGAAAACTTATCTTTTAAATTTAATTCTTTTAAATTTAGCAAAGTAAAATAATCACTAATGAGTAAGAAAAAATAAAATAAATTTTTAAATAATTCAAATAAACAAAAATATCTTGCTTGCTAATTTACATGTAATTTAATTAAAACACTAGTTAATAACTATAAAACAATCTTTTTAATATATTGTAACTCAACTTTATAATGTTTTAATGTATTAAATAATATAGAAAAGTTTGAAATGAAGTCACGTACTGTATATAGATGATAAAATGATCAAATTTAATATGAATCAAATATACAATTGTGGACATAACTATCGTAAGTCATTTAAACCTAAATAGTTTTTGAATGGCTTGATAGATTTTAAAACGGTTTCCACCATAATGATCTAGGATATTTGTAGTTTATAAAAAATAAATATGAATAAATTCGATCTAGTTAAAATAATTTTATTTGCTAATGAATAAAATATTAATAATATAATGATATTTTTATATTGAATATTATCATTTATTCTTTAAATATTTTAAATCACTGTTCTACAAAAATACATAGTTCTGCATAAATCCATTCTTATTTTTTTAAATTTGATATAGGTTATAAATTTTAACATAAATTATAATACCTAACATTTGTTATAATATTTAAATTTTGTTTATATTTTTGTTTAGATTAATGTGTGTCAAGCTCAAATTAATTGGTAATCACAAGTTAAGTGTTTCTGTTAAGAATTTTAGTTAAAACATTAAATATTTAAAGTGATTTTAAATATTTAAAGAATAATTGATATTCTATATAAAAATATCATTAAATTATCAATTTTTTATTCATTAGCAAATAAAATTATTTTAACTAGATCAAATTTATTCATATTTATTTTTTATCTACTACAAGTATCCTAGATCATTCTGTTGGAAACCGCTTTAAAATCTATCAAGCCATTCAAAAACTATCTAGGTTTAAGTGATTTACGATTGGTATGTCCTCAACTGTATATACGCTGCGCTAAAAAATTTTATTAAAAATTAAAATTATGTCTAATTAAGACCTAATAAAGCTATTTAGCGCAAAATCCGGTTAAAATAGGCCATTTTAAGCATTTTAAAAGGCCGCTGTATGAATTTTACCCTCAAAAATTGTAAAATTTAAATTTTGGAGAGCACAGCCTATTACTTCCCTTCTTTTCTATCAAAAAGACGAGAATTTCCCGTTACTAACAAAAGGGTGGATGAATGGGTGAGTGCAATACGATCATATATACTACACTTTACTCCGTAAATATAGTGAATAAAATTAAATTAAAGTAAATAAAATGTTTGAATTTAATTATTTAATAGTTACAATTAATTATTTAACAGATTCAAACTTTAATTAATATTTAATTATGATCTTGCTAAATAATTAATTTAACAACAGAATGTATTATATTCAACGTTATTTATATTTCACTCAATATTCTGATAGCAATTATTGCACTAAAGTTTCAAGATGCTCACGTGGTTATATACTTAGAACAGTTAAGATTAATTAAAATAACAAACAAATTATTATCACTTAATTTGATATTTTATATAACTTTACTCATTCAAATTTATTCATTTATTAATTAAATATTACTACATTAATAATATTTCAAAATAAATATGTAATAGTAAATATTTTATACCTTTCTCTTAGATTTGTTTGATTGTAATACCACGTGAATACTGTAAAACTTTAGTGAAACTACTAGAGTCCGTCCATTTCTAAAAGGAAAAAAAGGGAAGCTATAATACAGATTTGTACTATTGTAGTGACGTCACTTTATGCAATTTGTCCCTTTAAATTTCCTTTT
>JAQFZM010001202.1:0-20088 GCA_034695785.1 Galumna obvia | reverse complement strand
TATATCTAATTTGATCATTATTTATATCATATAGAACTAGTGTTTATAAAAAGATAGTTAAGGTGAAATAACCATTAGCGTGAACAAAATCTTCATACCAGGTCTGGTTTACCCTATCGATCCCAAACTTTATTAAGTGGATAGATGACATGATATAGGAACACAATGAATTTTAAATCTGAGAGTTAACTCAAATTTACTAAGATAAATGAAGTTTTTTCACTCAACAAAGTTATTCACGAAGTTGATTTGGATTTTGGAATCTATAAAAGTTCATTATCACTTTATATATTTATAAATTTGTAAAAAAAATGTCTGTTTGATTTGTGACAAATTTTTCACCTAAATCAACTATTGTAATACTCTTTATAATATTAACTTAAAATAGATTTCCTACGGTGATCATTAATATTAATATGTGCAAAAGCTATAAATTTGATTAGAATTACTAGAATAGATTTTATTTTGAGATTGACAAATTAGAAATTGCTTTTATTTTTTATTTGAAAATCTAAAATTTTGGTCTTAACAAACCCATTATTGAATATTTTATTACCGTAATATATTAAGTGTTTCTTTGTCAAATTTTACAGTTTATAGTAAACTTTAATAATTTTTCCAGTAGGTATATTTAATAATATTTTTTTATTCTTAGTATAATTTTTAAATAGTATGAAGGCATTGCTAATATTCAACTTATCAAAATTACGATATAATCTAATTTCTAATCCTAAAAATGTTATGAGAAGTAATTCCTTTTTAGTGAATAATTTTATGCCTTATTTTTATAATTTGTAGGCTTTTCGAGAGTCAATCTTTTACTCACTCTTTCAGTGTTCGCATCAATAAAATTACTTTTAATTTTATCTCTAAATTGTGTATCTGTTGGCCTACAACTGGTCCGACGATTCGCAATGTTGACCATTGACTGTGGTTTATGTTATTTTAAGTACTATACATTTTGTGCGATTTTCTCATACATTCTTTAAAATGTATGTTTCTTTTAAATATATTTTAAGCCAAAAAACATTTTAATTGTTTTTCACATTAAAAGTAATCAATTCTTTTAATGGTTTATATGAGTTTTGAGTTAAAACATTTGATCAAAGTTTTGGTCAAAAGTCCAATTCTATGAATTGGGAGTCAACTCTATTTTTAAAGCATACAAACTCTCGTTTGGCGATTAGTCTTTGTCTATAAACTACTCTTAAATTAAGTTAAATTCATTTCAATTTAGTCGCAAATCTTTAGTCCAAATTTTGTCTAAATTTGTTTAATTTTTTTTAACAAAAATAGATTTACTATAATTTAATTGTGAGAAAATTTAATTTCAGTAATTTTCTCCAAAATTTTATTGAATTATAAATGAAAAGAGGGAGTGTTGGGACAAATAATTTATTTAGCATTGAGGTCTCGTATAATGGTTTAACCTGCACAGCAGTTGTTAAATCCGGGGCCGCCGACTCGTTCATGAACGATGAGTTCGCCACTCGAAATATATTTCCTGTAACTAAATGAAGTAGAAACCCTTATACTTTAGCCAATGGCAAACCAAAAATGCCAATAGGGGAAACTCGAGTCACATTAAATATAAAACTAAAGGGCCAAACAACATCCCCATATTTGCCCATTTATATATTAAGAGACCTAAAAGCTGATATCGTTATCGACAGTGATGTTATTAGAGCCATGAAAATGATTATAAATGGCGGTGATGGAAAAGTTTCTCTCTGAATAGTAAAAGAAAATAATTATTTGTCACTAATACTAACAATTTATCCCAAACCTATTATTAATACTGGTGTTATTTATTTAAATGAGGATAACAATATTCCTCCTAATTCTTCAAAAGTAATTAACATTATATTTGAATCTTATAAAAATATTCCATATCAAACATTTTATGTGACCTCTAACGTTTGGCCACATTTTATTAAAAAACCCAATTATTTACACGAATAATAACAAATAACAGATTTTAGTCACTAATTTCACTAACTTTAATCAATTTTTATTTATTGAGGATGAATTAGGTCATTTCGGTTCATTAGAAAACTGTGAAATTTTTGAAACAGATTTAAACATAATGACAGTCCGCCACATTTTAGTCCCGAACCAGATCAAGTTATTGTGGAAGAGCCCTCCGCAACTGACCCTGGCGAGTTAATAACGACTCTTCCTTTTTTACTTGGGATCTGTTAAATTGGGAAACGTTAATTATGATCTTGTTATTCATTTAAGTGGGGATACAAAGCCACACACAAACAGTGCTTTGGAATACCAAACAAAAGATTTTAAGATTTCTTTTAACACTAAATAAATACATTTTAATCAAGATATATCTTGTTAGATATAAAGTGTATTGAACTGAATATCTGATGAAGGCGATTTTTTCTTAGAAATCAAGCCTAAAAAATTACCTTGGTTTCTTTAGAAATATTTTGATTTATTAAATTAATTGATCTAGTTAAGAATCTTTACAAATATTAAAAATAAATTTAAAAATTTTAAAGAATTTAAAGAAATAAATTATAAAATAAAAGTATTTGTAAATAAAAATGTAATTTAAAATATTTATTATTGTATTCGTCAATATTATATTTACTTAAAATTAGGTTAATATTAAAATAATAATCATGCAAAAATTACAGTTTTAATAGAAATTATTTAGCAATTAATACTATTGGGTTATCAACAATATATTCAATTTTTTATTGAATTTTTAAATTACTATTAATTTTTATTGTTATTTTCATTAATAAGAAATCTTTTAATAAATAATTAATTCAATGAATATTTAGTAAAATTTATTATTTAATTATTTCTAAATTTATTTAATTGATTGAAAACTTTTTCGGATTTAAAATGTAAGAAAAGTCAATGAAAAATAGACTTACAATAAACAAATGATTTTGAATCATCTTTTATAAAAGGAATGTTAAAATAGAATCTAGTATATAATTGAAAACCAAAAGTATGTGGAAATATCTTGGCCATTCATGATTCATACCGTTGAAAACTTTTCAAAAAAGAGTTCAATAAGAGGAATAAGAAAACTTTTGGGTAATTTCTCTCCTTTCTTCTTCCTTTGTAAATTAAGTTTTTTGCATCTGTCAGTCAATTCATTATATTCACCGCAGGCCATATTCATGGGTCCACTACTGATCTGTTCTGATCATCTGATTAAAAGATTGATGTGTTCTTCAGTACACTCTTTGTTCTTATGTCCCGCAGATATCAAACACTTCTTTAACTTAACAAAAGTACTAAAAATGATAACAATATAACAATTAATTGAATATATTATGGAATTTGTGTTAAAATATCATTGATTTAAAGGAAATAATACTAGTATCTTTAAGCTTTATAATTGTTTTGTTATAAATTATAATTTATAATCTTGATAAAATATGAAATAAATTAATTTTAAATGCTTTATTTTTAAAAGTAAATATTGTATATATGTATTTGACTTTACAGATTATTTGATTTTCTTATTTAAAATCAAGTTTCATAAATTGTTATATGAACAAGCATATTATAAAAGTCATATAGAAATAAATTATGTTCAAATATAAAAGAATAATTATTATTAACTCTTAGTAACGTTTCAAATATTCTGTAAGGACTTTATTCTTAGTTTATACTCATTTTTCAATTATTACAAAAGTTCTTATTATGAGACACTTTTGACCTCTTATTAGTCTTGAATTTTATACTAAAATTTATGAATACTTTTGATTTTAAAGTCACTCTTATTTTTGTTTTCTATGAGTGAACATTGCTTTTATTAATAGAAGTAGAAGTCATATATTTATCGTATTTCTCACTATAAGTGAAAAGGTGTATTCATTTTTCGGTTAAAATCAATAAACAATTTTGAAATAATACTCTATATTATTAACATAAATATCGTGAATTACTGTCCCGATATCTATACCTTCGATAATTGGTATTTCGGTGACCACTTTCGGCTAAATTCAAGCCCCGAATAATGAAACATTTACGGCTAAATCCGGTCTATAATTCGTGACCATTCAACGTCCACAATTGGTTCCCATATCCGGACTTGTCAACCACCCAAAGTAAAGACCCGAACACTGGTATCGTAGTCCTAATATTTGTACAGTGAATACGAAGAACGGTTAAATTGTAGATAATTTCGGAACTTATTGTTACCCCGAAATCATAACATCGATCTCAGAGACCGACTAAGTATCTCATGGATCTAAGTTTTTGTTTGAAGTGAAAATCATTGATAAAACCCATCAAAACAGTGACGTGAATTGGATTGTGCAAGGGCAAATAACCCATTCTCGTTACAAGTATAGAAGAATAATTATTATTAACTCTTAGTAACGTTTCAAATAATCTAGTATTAAATGCAAAAATCAAATAAATTCATATAATTATTTTAAATAAAAATTTACCATGCATTTACCATTATTAGTATAAATAACAAGAAACAAATTATTCAATCACCAGAAAATAAGAGGAATTTTCATTTTATCCTCGGAGAGTTTAATATCAATGATGTGATCCATTGCTTGTTTAATACAATTCTCGACTCCTTTTTGTCCCGAAATAATACACTTTCCGCCGGAAACGAATTCAATCATCTATTTGTTAGCAGACCTTCGGCATAGAGTCTTACGATGTCAGCGTACAGAATAAATAACAATAGAGATAACACTTTTAATGAGTCCATCCATTCATCTATTATACAAATCTTGAATTTTCTTCAAAATTCTTGTTCTATTTCTAAAATAGTATAAGCAAACTAGTTTAAATTATATATACAAATAAATCTTACTTGCATCAAATAATTAATTCATCGATGGTCTTTGGGAATCTATTTGAATATGATGTGTCAATCATCATCCTGGCAATCATGTCGTCCACTTCATTGTATGAGTTTTTACTGCACTGTCAGTTCTTTACAGCAGAAAACTTATTCTTCAAAAATACTGAGAAATGAACACAAATGATGACTAATAGTATTAAAAATAAAATAAAATTAAATTTCATTATTTAATTCAAAATTATCAGTGTTGCAGGTTCAGCCAAAGGGGCTGAATTATTTCATTATACTAGCTGAATGCACTGACCAAGTCATTGCTTTGACCAAGAGTTCATTTCAAAAATATAGTTACATTATTTTTTGCAAGATTAAACCCTTTTCATTCAGTTTTATTGCGTCGTTTTGTTTACATAAAGTGATTCAAATAAAATTAAATTATTAATTAAAATAATTGTATTTTCTTCAAAAATTTTAAAACAGGTTAAATTCAAAATTATAAATGATCTTGCTAAATTAATTTTATTTAGTTTTTCTGGGATAATAACCTCATTTAATTGTTATTAATTAAACATTATCTGATTGAGAAAATTTTGGCTCAAATTTAATTATCAATCAATTAATCAGGTATGTTTATTCTTTAAAATTTGCTAGCTAATTACCTTAATTCTTTCCAGATTCATATAATTAAATTAATTAATTTTAATTTAATCTTAATTTCATCCATTTGATCACCAATTCATCTTAAAATTTAAATAATTGGTAAAAAATTAATTAAAATTTAAAATTTAAATTATATTATAACTAAGATAAATTTTTTAGAATAATTATTCTTATTAATTCAAAAAATGGCGGCAAAAGGTCAAAGAACATTTAAAAAAGAATGGAATTATCAATATTTTGTCGAAGAGTATGGCAATTTTGCACCTTGTTTAATTGAAGGTTGTAAAACTTTGAATTCAGGGATAAGAGTGAATAATATCAAGGAACATTATACAAGCCAGCACAAAGAATTTTTAAGCACATTAAATGAGAAAATCAATGGAAAGAATAAGGAAGAAGAATTGGAAATTAGAAAGGTATTTTTGATGAATTAAAATTGTCAATAAATAAAAATCAAGTAGGAAATATTGCAAATGTTCATAAATTAGCTAGTTATAAAATAAGTTATTTAATTGCAAAAAAATTTAAAAATTTCTCCGAAGGAGAATTTATTAAAGAATGTTTGAACTTAGCATGTTTATGTTTATACCCAGAAGATAAGGAACTTCAAGCTAATTTTGATAAAATCGCACTTAGCAGATGGACTGTTGCCAAAAGAATATTTGAAATTTCTGAAAATATGCAGGATAATTTGAAAATTAAAAATGAAAATTTATTAAGGTTTAGTTTATGTCTTGACGAAACTACTGATTGTACAGATTTTAAGCAGCTTGCTATTTTTTTGAGAGGGATTGATGTTGAATATAATATTTTTGAGGAATTCATAGACATTGTGCAAGTTAAAACAAAATCAACAGGAGAAGAGATATTTAAACTTTTGTTAGATACAATTAAAAAATTTAATATTAACCTAAATAATTTATTTTCAATAACTTGTGATGGAGCAAAAAATTTAACAGGCTCAATTTCAGGTTTAAATACTAGAGTTAAAAATTATCTTGCAAAAAATTTTAATAATAATAGTTTTCAATATTTTCATTGTATGTTACATCAGGTTAATTTATGTTCTCAAAATATTGGTTTTGATGAGGTTTTTAAACTTGTAATTGAACTTGTTAGTATTTTGAAAAAACCTGGAAATTTTCATAGGGATTTTAAAATAATGCTAGATGAAATTGACAGTGCGTTTAATGATGTTTTATATTTTACACAGGTAAGATGTCTTTCAAAAGGGAATTGTTTAGCTAGATTTTATTCTTTATTATATGAGATTGATACTTTTTTTAAATCAAAAAACCAAGTTAAATCAGAATTAACAAATTTTCAGTGGAAATTAAAATTGGCTTTCTTAGTTGATATCACAAGTAAATTAAATGAATTGAATATAAATTTACAAGGTCAAAATAAACTCATTTTAGAATGTTTTAACGAAATAATTGATTTTGAAAACGCTTTAGAAAATTACCTTGAAGAAATTAAGGAAAATATTTTTATTAATTTCAAAGAAACATACGAAGCATATACTGTATTAACTGAATTAGAAAAAAAATCAATTGATATTTCTGTTTATTATGACCTTGTTAATAATCTATTAAAACAATTTAAATTAAGATTTACAGATTTTAGAAATTATCAAGTTTATTTTGAACTTTTCAATAATCCTTTTAATATATCTGCCATTAAAATTCAAAATGATTTTATATCAGAATATATTTTGTTAAATAATTATAAAACAGTATTTAAAAAATTAACAAGATTTGATGAAAAGATTCAATTTTTTAAAAATCTACCTGATAATTTTAAATTATACAAGTCAAATGCTCAAAATATTTTAACTATTTTTCATTCACAGTATTTATGTGAAAGTTTATTTTCTAAACTAAAATTTAAGAAAAACGATTATTCAAATAATATTTCACAAGATAATTTAGCAAGCTGTTTAAGATTATCATGTTCAATAACAATTGAAACTAATTTTAGATCTCTTTGCAAAGATTTGTAAATTTAATGTAAATATAAATTGATTTCATTGTACATATCATAAACTTACTTAATATAATTTAAATATTTTCTTAATAAAACTTATTAAATAAAAATTATTATAAGTACTTCCCTTACTCATTGAATTTATGTTAAATATGAATAGTTTTAATGCGCCTGCACATATGACATAGTATACGCACGAATTTGGCTGAATATTTGGCTGAACCTGTAACGCTGATAATTATTAATGAAGCCATTAGGAAATAGGTGGGCACAGAACATTACGATCAGACATTCAATGGATAGTTTTTAACTATGTAAACGCACATGTATTGTTTATTCACCCCAAGAATTTGGATCAGGCGATAGAGCTGATCTTCTTCGAGAATCTTCATAAATATTTTCATTATTAGTTAATTGAAGTTAATATTTATTTATAATGGTGTTAACTTTTTAATAAATAAATACAGTTCGTATTTGGTTGAGTAGAGCATTAATTGAGTTAACTAATCAATTGTGTTAAGAAATTTATAAAACCCAAACACCAAATGAATGGGTAACCTATAAACATTAACCACTTGATTAAAGCACTACTTGTGTTAACTAATGGCTTGAGTTAAGCATTTTGTTGGTAGATATCGAGTCATCATATAATAAAACTGATCGCTTGTGTTAACTAATTATTTTAAAAATTTTTAGTGAAGGCATTGTTTTATTTTCATTTAAATTAGTGAAAATGTCTTCATCTAATCGACAAAAGATTCCAATTAAAAATAAATATGAGATAACCTCTTAAGTAGGAAATGGTATTTTCGAAAATATATTCTTAAGGAATATAATTTTAAAATTTATGCAAATATAAACCATATTTTGTCAAAGAGAAGGATACTATGGAAAAATTTGAAACTAATGAAAGTAAAGCCAACAAGAATATTTATAAATCATGCAATGCAAAATGATCTAACTTGGAAAAAGCTCTTTATAATGATGTGATGGAAGAAAGCAATGTTTGTGATACTAATTCAAAAAAGATCTCTTCCTCTGAAGCCATTAAATATGTCAGACCTGGCTAAAGCATCCAAGTATCCAAGCAACAGGTTACTAATGTAAACAACTTAATAAAGTAATGTATGAGAAATGGTAACGATTTGTTTATATTGGATACATGTTTGGCCAGCCCTGAAATAAGTTATTCGTTTATATAATTTTTTGCTCAAAAAAATCAAATTTTGACGATATTATTTTAAATAATATTACTCAGGAAGTTTTTAAGCTTCTATAAATTCTTTAAAACAACAAAATTTACTAATTTTTTCAATAAATGTAATTAAATATGAAAATTCTTAAATTAAAATATAATTCATAATTTGAGTTAAATAATCTATAGGGTTTACTAATTCCATATCACCGAGGTACTTTACTCAATCGAATGGAACCTGTAATTTTTTTAGTAAAATGAATGGAATAAAAATGTTTTTACTCTTTAAGTGTTGGTTGGATTTCAAAGTATTTTTTATGCGAAAGTCGTTTATGTCAGTCACATAAAGACTGATAAGTGTTTTTTAATATTTGAATAAATGGCTCTTAGAAGTTTTGAAATTAAATTTTAAAAGTAATGTTCAACAAAAAAAAGTAAACGCTTTGACGCAATTCAAGTATATGGGTTTCAACTGTGACAAACATTTGATAATAATTAGACGTTAAGATTTCTTCTTATTATTCAGTAATTTTTTAAATCCACACATTTTTTAAGTGACAAATATATACTAATGTTTTCATTTTAACCGAAAAATTTCCTTTAAAATAGTGTTTAAAATTATATTCAGTTAATAGAAAACAAGTTAATTGTCTATTAAAAAAACTATATCAATTAAGTTCATCTCTTCTTGAAAAATGTACATGATCGTATCTAGGTCGGTATTTTTGCAAATCATATAAAATTTTATGGCATGATAATTTTGTTGATTATGAATAAAATTATGTAATAATTATAATATTATTTGAAATAATACAATTATTATATTAAGGAGTGCAAAGCAGGCAAAGCACTGAATATGAAATGATTTAAATTTTAATTAACAAAACAATTCAAATTTATTTTATTAAGAATTTAAACTAGATTATATCACAATTAATTGCATATCTGTTATGAACTGAAAGGACATCTTTTCTGGCCGCAGTTCTTACTCGTAGGCCGACAATTTTAAAAAGTCGTGGACAATATTCAGGGTCATTTTTCCTTATATCACAAATAATTTTTCGTTTTTTCGTCAATTCTTCAATGGATTTATAAGAAGGATGTCCTTGGTAGGTTTTTGAGATAAATGTGACCAAAATCTTTCAATTGGCCTGAGTTGTGGACACGGGTGGCTTCATCTCTTTAGGCATAACTTTAATTCCATTGTTTTCTAACCATTTAAGGCTGTCTTTTGAATAATGAGATGAGGCCAAATCGGGCCAAAACAGATAATCTCCATTGGAATAATATTTTTCTATAAATTTCTAAACTTTTAACAAACATTTACTTATATATATCAAACATCTATAGCTCAGCCCGACTTCATTTACAGCACTTTCGATGAATTTGTTTTTTGTTTGAAGTGATAATATCTGATAACGGGTCGTTCCTTGTGTTCGGTCAACTGATCTGTTGTTTTTCATGTGTTTGAAGACATTAAATACAGTTTTTCGTTAATAGCTTTCGATCTTCAGGTGATTGTAGACATCGATTACTATCATATTTTCATTGTTTTCAATGAGTTTTCCAACTCTTATTCTGAGTTCTCACTTCCTCCCAGGATAACTTATTCATGACTAGGACATTCTTCTTGATATCACATATAATAAATGATTGATTATCACACATCTTAAATTTAAACAAATATGGCTATTACTCCTTAGTATTTTTCATAAATAACGCCTTTAATTTAGTGCTTTGCTTGCTTTGCACTCCTTATAAGACTCGGATTATAGAATATTTGAAAATTCTATTTTACTCAAACTTATTTTGATTTAAAATCCGGACTCTGACGGAGATATTATCTGTTTATTGAACGCAAATCAGCGAATTAAAGACACGTGCATTTGATCCCTCCATTTGGCCCCAAATCTTATTCGTTGAAGTTCTGCGACCGACAACTCTTATTGGGCTGCGAATTATGTTCCCGCAGAAAACCCAGAGTTTATCTCCACTGACTTAGGACAATGTCATGTTATGTGTGAAAACTGCCATAAATCGACCTCTTCTGACGATAAACCTCATTACATGAGTTGAATTGGACATTCACCTGTTAAAGTCCATTGTTGGCATAGAGATCATTAACGCTTTCTCTCTCTAGAGAAGTGAGTTGCATATGCGTCTTTTTATCAGTTCTGCGATGATTGTCGAGTCCTGTTTAACTTTTCATCGGAGCTCAATATAATTGCTATCTTAATGAGAGGGGAATGGTATCCCTTTCAAAACGTGTCAAGTAATTGGGAGATCAGGTTCAGGATGTTTCTAACTTTTTGGTCAAAAAAATAAAATCCTTCGGGAATGTTTTGAAATCAATTGTCCCGCAGAAAGAAAATCGATTCCGCCGAATATCGGCGACATGAATAAATCAGAGCTCAAAGAGTTAATTAAAAGATAATTCAAAGCAATTAAATCACTTCAAACTCAAGTCAGTGAATACGCGTGTTTACCAAACATTTTAAAAATTATTTGCAACGCAAACTGAATCGAAAAAGCAGTCAATGGTCTACAACTAACTTAAAGTTTTTTGAACTCAGAGTTCTGGGGAGCGTATGTGGCGTTGAGACAGGCTTTTAGAGACATATATCCGTCTCTTGTCTCTGAACCGGTAATTGAACAGTTGTACGCTTTTATCAAAGAATACTTCTTTATATTCCACTACTGGGAAACTCTTTTGGGAAAACAAGAATCTGAGGAAAAGGAATACAATGTCGTAATCAGAGGAATCTTAAGTGATTTGGAACTCGGTTTTATCGGCGATATCACTCATTCGACTGTTTTGCTTATATCGAGAATTGTGTTAAGACATTCTTGTCCGCACGTTAAGATAAAAATGAGTCTTCTGTTGAGGAAACACCGGAAATCGAGGACGTTATCGAAACTACAACTAAAGTCCTCAGTGAAGCTCTTCGTCAGACCATTGATGTCTTAAAGGATTAGAATCGCGCTCTTGAAGAACAGATTCAAATGATTCTGGAGCACCAATCAAACAAAATTGATGCCGCAGATAATTCTTTCCGTGAAGTACAGGACGCTTTGTTTGATCTTTGAACCAAACACATGTTTATGCATGGAGTATGTGAGTGACCTTAGAATGATGACGAAATTGACTTCGGAAGGATTAACCTTAGCAAAAAGGGCGGTAGATTCATCTCCATATGGGAAATAAAATTAAGACTCAGATCTTTGGTCGTTATATACAACTGGAAAAGTTAAGACAAATCCGTGAGAGAATAATGGGTGCAAAAGACTGGTTCCGAAATCACCTATTGGTTGTTTTGAAAGCTATGCCATTCAATGGAGCTGTTGTTTCCCAGAATCAACTAAAGGAATGTTAACCGCAAGCATAAAAGTTAGAAATGTATTCTCATTCGACACAAATAGATATGGCTTAAAATTGGGATTTGTTCTCAGGGAACTAACGTTTAGATTTACCAGTAGGTGAGAATCATAACCACCTAATTGTGGAATTTCCGCGCCGACCCATCGAACAGTATCGAATTCCCCGAAACGCTGCTCCAGTATAGCCCATTCCAAAACCAAAATTTTTAAATATGCAAGTATTGACAGAATATGTCAGAGATGAGGCCATTGCCAGAGCTATTGCTGCCAACCCTTTATATAATTTGCCAGTCGATGTTATATTAGAAGACGAGAACTACTTATAACAAAATTCTGTATGACAAGATCCTCGTCCTCCACAAAATGGATCTGGAAATAGTCGCGAAATATATCATATAGCATTGGAGGAAATTATGGATCATCATCCCAACCCGATATACCCTCATCGAGAGATAGTTACTTATGATTATGAACGCGAAGCGTATGTCCCACCAAACGTCGCACCGCTTGTCGTGAATACAAATAATTTCGTCTTCCATAACGACGATATCTCGAACGAAGCGATGGAACGGTTCCTTGCATTAATTGCTCAAATCATAAAACAGGCCTCATATCTCCAGAAGAAAAAGGATGCCTCAGGAAAGACATCAGAATAATGATGGATTTATTTGGTATGAAGATATGTCACACTTTTTGAAAAATGACGCCTTTTAGTCATACATTTATTACTCATTTATTTTTGATAAATTAAACTATTTTTATTAACTTAATATTATTTATCTGAACTTTTGAATAAGTTTTCCCTTAACATTTAAAACCCATTGCTTTACTATAAGCGTTAGCGCACAAAACTGTTTTACTTCACTTCTAGTTCAGACGGCGAACAGTGCAGTACCTACTATTATTGGATCTCAAACTGATCTCTATTTTATTGTAAAACTTTTAAGGCTCAGTAGTTAATAAAGAAATACTTCTCTTAATTGAGTCGTATCTGTTTATTTATATATTACCCGAATAGTGTTGGAACCGTTTGAGACAGGATTTGTCTTGTATCTGTTAACCGATAGCTGTACTTTAGTTAAAAGGATAGTCGAGCCGAGTGTCGGCTCTTCTATCGTTCGTTAAGTAAGTCTTGTCCTCTGTGTTAGAGAAGGGTCTATGGAAAAGATCGTAGACTCGATAGTCGGGTCGTTACGCGTGTATCTTATCGTTGGTTCTTATAGACTCGAGAGTTGGGTAAAGTACTTGTCAGTGAAAGTGAAAATGACTTGCAATCCGTTACGCATTGCAAGAACTGGTTCACTTGTTGAGTTGGCTGTCACTCAACATGAAAAAAGAAGGCCTGAGAATTGTACCTTGATCATTATCTGTGACCTTATCCAGATTCTGACCATTTCTTAGAAAGTTAATTCATTTATTTAATTTAAATTTTCTAAAAAATTATTTTTGTGTTAGAGCATTAAGGTTGCAAAACATTTAATTTATAATTAAGAATTTGAAAATCATGTCAAATTCAAGGTATAAACTAAAGGAAAATTATATTTTTTTTTAAATTGAATTTAAATTCTTTTGATAAACATTTATAATGGAATTAAATTCATTTTAATAAATGATTAGAATTTTTAAAATATTTTAATAGTTTCTAATTTTAGTTTTTAATAATTAAAAAAATATCACCCATAATAATAGTTCCT
Organism: Galumna obvia; assembly: GCA_034695785.1. Lineage (NCBI taxonomy): Eukaryota > Metazoa > Arthropoda > Arachnida > Sarcoptiformes > Galumnidae > Galumna > Galumna obvia. Next base: position 6,374 of record JAQFZM010001202.1, on the reverse strand, counting down.
TTATCACACTAATACAAATGTCACATATCCAGCGATGGAAAGTGTCGACAAATGCGTATTTTTCTATACTTGGCTGGACTTGTACTGCATTCCAAGTCTTAAAGTGTAAAGAAATTACTGCAGGGGTTGTTCAATAAAAAAAATGTCATTTAATTCAATACAATAATAATTAAATTATTTAAAATTCAATAATTAAAAAATCATAATTAGAGCAATGAAAACAGATATATGTGAGAAGCGCTTCTCAAACTATATTTTCGATATAAAAGGTCTTATTTTTATAAGAATAGGGTAAGTAAGGTTTATAACTTACAAAACTATCAAGATTCAATAATAAATATTCATTAGTCAAAGTTATATTAAATGAGTAAAGTTTTTCGTTGAAATTTGTGTTGACTTTTCTTAACATAAAACTGTTTTCATTAACAAAAATTGAATCAATTTTACAATAAAAGTTTTTATATTTTAAAACATATTTACAAACATATCTCACATTTTGAACGTCGACAGATTGTGCTAGAATATATTCATTACAATTAGGTAATAATTGTCGCTTGTCTTGTTTGATCTGATCTCTGTTAAGAGAGAATTTGTTAAAAAAAGTTATTTTTCTCTCATTTATATCTCGAAATGGAAGAAGTGTTTGATGTCTTTCCATAAGACTTTTGGTAACATTTTTATGATTATAATTATTTTGAAATAATTTTTTAAATATCAAATGTTTTCTCTCGAAACGAAAAGTTGAATAATAAATAAGTGGTCCAAACATTTCAATATATTTTGAATAGTGAATTAAATAATGCATTTTAGGGATAATAGAATCTTTAAATATTTTTTTATAATTCTCTATGAATTTTTCGGTAGTATTTTGTAAAATGACAAGGTCATATGAAGAGATTTCATAACTAAAAACTATAGTTAAAATTTGTCTGTATTGAGAGTAAAGTTTGCAGACATTTGTCTCCCAAATACTATCCATAAAAAAGGATATATATACCGAGAGCTTATGCATCTGAAAAAATAAGCAAGGTCATTAGTGAGAAGCGCTTCTCAAAGCATGAATACCTCGGCGGCTTTTCCATTCAGTTGGAGTTTATCCATAAGAGCTTTCATCTGTATTCTGTTAGCTTTAATAAAATCATTTAATTGATTTAAATCTATTTTAGATTTATATTTCGTAAAAATATTCGTCAAAAGTCTAGGAGTTATTCCAGACATTATATCATGTAATACATCCGGAACCGTTTTGTCCCAAAACGGGAAATTCTCAATTGAATAAAATGGCGAAACACAATTAAATCCTATGAGTTTTTTTCCCTCTTCAAAATCAGTTTTTTTGGGAATAGTTTTCAAATTCTTTAAATCATTTAAATATTTTAAATGAGTCCTTTCCTTAAAGTCTTTCAATTTAAACTTATTTTGGATTTCATTATAAGTTGCGTAACAATAACGACAGATAGGACCTGAGCTAAAACACTGGGTGAAACCTAATAATTCATGAATGCCCAGATTGTCTCCAACGATAGAAAATATATCAAAATTCAGTTTTTGTCTCACATTTTTAATAAAAATATGAAAACCATTTTTTCTTAAATGATTGAAATCATTCATAACTTTAGCCAAAATTGTAGATAAAGGAAAGCTCTTCATTAATGTCTTTTGAAAGATAAACAATAGATTTATATCATCAGATTTGCATTGATTTTTATAATCAATATTTTCTATCGTATAATACATAACAAAAACTTTGTTACTAGACTTTGAAAATCCCAAAGAATTAGAGAGAGTCACGTCGTCGACGTAAAGCTGAATAAGTACTGTATCTGAAGAATAATTTGATTCACGAAACTGTTTCCCAGTTTTATAAGTCGTGTAGACACTGGAGAAGCGCTTCTCCCGAACCAAATATAACCGAAAAAACTTTTCAAAAAAGTTTTCATTAAATTGAAATAAAAATGTCAACGATTTCTCAATTGGAATATAATGGCAGACCTCATCCCCAAACTTTAATTCAATTGGCATAGGCACATCATAATTATCTCTGATATATTTGTTCTGCAAGTATTTGCTCTTGCTAAAATCCGAGAGTTCTTTAAGAATAAGAGGGTCTTTTTCTTGAGAGGCAAATTTAAGCCATTCATAACTTGATTCATTGGCCGCCAAATCTGTAAGTCTAAACTTTTTCTGAAGTTTGTGATGTGTTTCGATGAATCGCTTCCTTGGTGAGATAATTTGAGGTGATATTTCTTGAGCCTCATTTGTGCTGGGAATGAGTTGTATATCTTCCTCAGTAGGTGTCTCTATTATCGGTTCAATTTCTGCAGAAATTGTATTCATTCTTTGATCATAATTTTTATGATGTCTTTGAAAATGTTTATGCAATGCTTTATAGTTTGAAAATGATTTTAAATCACAAAAAGGACACAAAACTAATGACTCCCATTTAGGATTGTAGTCAAAATGATATTTTGAATGTCTAATAAAAGCACTGCAATTATTAAAATTTTCTGCACAATCTTTGCATTGAATTAGCGCCATAATTAAAAAACCCTTTTCACTATTTATTTAACTCAAATTCACGGTAAACTCTTAGTTTGTCATCAAAGGTATGGCGACCACTGATCAGTACTGTAATCACTAAATATTGTTAGCACTCAAATTGCTCTGAAAAAACAAATTAAATTAATGACAATCAGTGAGAAGCGCTTCTCAAAACAATAGTATACTTACCTTAAGTTTATTTATAAATTTCTTCTGATTTGGTAAGGTTTTAACCGATAAATTTAGTTTTAATCACAATTTTAACAAAAAAACAAATGAAATGTAAGGCCTTTCCTTTGATTCACAGGTTATAACACATGTGTCGCAACTAAAAGTCTAAAAATATTTACATTAGATGTCGTTATAATAGAAATCAACAAAAAAATCTGTTTTTTATATAAAATACAATTCTAGACATTTATTTTTTCATGTCCTCATATGGATGTCAATGAACACATTCCTAGACTTGGAAACCCTCCTAAGAGTGGAGAAATAGGACTACCAAATGGTTGTGTCAACTTTGAAGACGACTTCAACAATACCTGCGCTAAAACAGAGGAAAAATTATATGAAGAAAAGCTTTTAGACTATAATATGAAATATAATTTTTATGTAATTATAACTATTCTATTCTTCACAACTATTTTGACTTCAATGACATTCACTTCTAATCTGAAGATATTCTTCAATGAACACAGAAATGGTATTTATTTTATATTACAAAATGTAAAATATATTATAAATTTGTATAAAAGGCTGGTATAGCACAGGTGCCTATTATTGATCAAAGAGTATCATCGAAATAATACCAGTGCTCTACAATCTATTGGTCTATTCATATATTGTGGATATTTATGAGCGATCAATGTTTAGGAGTTATTACTTTTTAATAATTTTAGGAGTACTCCATATTCAGAGTGTCTGTCATTTCATTGGTATTGTCTTCTCTAATGAAAGACAATCTGTCTTAATGTCAGTGGTTTTTCTTGTGATGGCATCTCTTTTAAGCAATTTTTTCTTAAGGACTAAAAATATGCACAACTCAATACAGTTTGTTAGTTACCTATCAACATTTAAGCTTACTTTGGAATCTATTTTTATTAAATATTATGGGTTTGACCTGTGCTCAGACCGTGAATTTCCATCTGTACTCTATTACTTAGATATCGATGATTCAGACTTTTATTTAAAAACATATTTGTTGATAATTGAGTCGATTATTATTAGATCCCTATCACTGATAGCACTATTATATAGAGTAAACCAATTGACTACAAGTAAGGAAAGGGCGAAACAAAATGCAAAACTATTAGAGGAGAATCGGTGGCCTTCAAAGGCCTTTCTTCCCGGTCTTACCTCTGAATTTAATAATAAGGTTATGCAATGATTTTTAAATTCTTATCTTTAAGTATAAACAACTGAATATTTAATAAATATTTAAGCAAGGATGACCAAAGAATGCTACTATATTAGGACTAGTATATTTTAGAACAAAAACCCTAGGGGGTATTTTTCAAAGCCTCATAAAATTTGATTTTTACACTTTTAACATTTATTAACATCTTTTGGTAATTAATGATTATTATTTGCTAGTTTTGTTATTTAACCAAGCTACTTTACTTAAAAATCAATGAGTCTATAAATCAAATTAAACAAACAAAAGAGTACACTAAACATAATTTTATAATCAGTAATAAATATTTTTTAATCTTTGACAAACTGTAACAAAATAATTCAATGCTTAGGGATAATAGGAGTTTTATATTTTAGATGTAACAAGTGTTCTATACCAAATCCATTATAAACCTTATAGAGATAAATTAAAGAACCATGAAATTGACATATGGATATTTGAGCCTTTGCCAATTAGTAAATATCAAAGTCAGACTCTAATAAAATTTAGTACATAAAACTTCATACATTCCTGATTAAAGTGCAATTTATTTGATTAGAATATCTTTTATCATTTTCATAATATTCAATTTTTAAAAGACTTGCTCTTTATGCCGCACCTTGCATTTAGGTATTTTATTTTAATATGGGAATCCAATAGAGAGAAATTGTTGGGAAATTTTCTAGAAACCTACTCGGTTATTTTTGTATTTCGAGAAATTTCCGAACACTATAAACAAGCTAGTTTATTAACATTTTATTATCTAATTCAACAAAATTAACAAAATAAAAATAATAGGGCATAAATTTTTACTAAGAGTTTATTTTCATTAAAATGATATTTTTTCAATAAATGTTTATTATTTTATTAAAATAAACTAAAAAACTTTAATAAATAAATAAAAATGAGAGTTAAATAAATCCTTCCTGATAGGAGGGAGTGGGCTCATCACTAGAAAGAGCACACGTTTAGAAATAGTCTCGAACTTTGGTCATATCTATAGAAATTACACATAAATGTGTTGAAACATTAATACTTTTGAATATAATGATCAAGCTCTTTGAGATTTATGTATGAACTCTCTATGGATTGATGTATATCTTGATTATATCATAGGTCTTGCCTGAGCCGTTGCATATCATCACTAATATATGTTGAAATCTTAGGGAAAACCAGTATTGCAATCATAAGTAGTAATTGTCAGAATGATTTATATGATTGCAGGTTTTCCCAAGATTTATTGAAATATTAATTCTATATTTAGATTATACTTATACTAAAATGTTATACTAAACTTTATATTACACAATAATTACACAATTAATTAAATAGTTATGTAATTCTTACACAACTTGTATGAAATAGATGATGTAACCAGATTGTAAATTGGTTCTGGAACTCAGAGTATAAAAAGGCTGAGCTCCAGACCAGTAGCTTGAGTTAGTTCTCTGAACTACTTTGTAAGCTTTTGGAGAAGTTATCAATAAAGTCTATTTTAACCAAAACTCTTGTCTAACGCTTATTTGTTGGTCGTTAACGTTTTGGCTCAACGCTTTGGTCGTATCGCTACCGTTTACTGATTGTGTTTTGCGGACTCGCTACCAACGACTCCTAACCGGTAAGCTTTTGAGAGTTAACCCTTAAGAGTAGAGAGAACTTAGAAGAAGCTAGATACCCGTGGCAAGGTTCGCCTACGGGCGAACACTGCCACCATTAGTCGAGGAGTCAGTCAGGCAGGCCTCTCGGTTGAGGATAGCCGGTTGTCCTGGTATAGTTTTAGAACGCAGTGTTCTAAAACAGGAGCACCCCAGTGCTCCTCGACACCGTGAAACCTTTGGAAAATTGAATTCGATCCAATTTATAAATCAGTATTTAGTAAAATCCAAATGAAATTAAGACGAATATATTTGGTTACAAATCGATGAAACAGAAGACAAATTAAAAAGAAAAATAGTAAACATTATTATCGGTTCATTCAATAAAATCGATGATAAAATTGAAAAGTTTTAATTTAATGTGAAATTTGCCTAAAAAGTGAATAATTGTGTGATCTCTCAGTCAGTAAATGATAGTCTGAATAAACTCTGGCCAGAAGGCATCAAATATGACAAATTTCTAGTATTAGTAACAGACGCGACTCCGTATATGAAACTCGCGAGTTAGACATTGTTTCCGAAGTTGACACACATTACATGCGTTGCACAGGCCTTCCATAATGTGTGCGAATACTAAATGCGTAAATACATTGATGTTAATCGTTTGGTGAGTTGTGGCATAAAAAGTATTTAAAAAAGCGCCGAATCGAATAGAAATTTTGAATAAAACTTTCCTGGGTGTACCGCTGCCTCCAGAACCAATCAAACCTCGTTGGGGATCATGGCTTAAAGGGGTTGAATATTATGCAAAACATTTCACAGAATTTTCTGAAGTAATACAACTT
>JAQFZM010001201.1:0-20091 GCA_034695785.1 Galumna obvia | reverse complement strand
AATCTAAACAAGGTTTATTTGATTAATTTAATATATTAAACTAAAAATTGAAAAAATTAGTTATGAAATTAAATAAAGAAATACTTATTTGTAACTTGAGCCAAATTACTTGTTTCGATTAAATATATTTACAAATCTTAATAATTTTCTGTTTAAATAATACTTTTGACAGGGATGGGATTCCAGCCCTAACAGTATAAAGTAAAACATCCCAGGATTTTTCAGTTGAAGATAGTTAAACTAGATCATGTAGTTTATGAATATAGGGGAAAAGGTACTTTTTTAGGTACTTTTATCCGATTGCAATAATTGTAAATTATTTATGAGTAATATTCCGGAATGTTCTTGCGTTGACTGTATGTTTTGACCTGTAATTAAATTTAAAATATATTTATTTTAATTATTTAAAACTTATTTTCTACTTAAGCTTTTCTCTGGTCTCTGTTATAACGAAATCTGAATAGTGTTTCAAAACTGGGCGGAGAAAAGGGCGGAGACATTAAATTGGTTACCAATGGAAGCACTCATTTTTGTTAAATACTGAATTTCGCACATTTTTTAATTGTTTTGATTTTTATATTATTTGTTATTTATATGTTATTTATATATTATATAAATGTTTTCCTTTTAAACCAATGAATGGATTAAAAATAATTGCTTTAAGTTTTATTCCGATTATATTAAGTATAATAATAATAATATTAATAAAATTTGACTCAAAAGACAATGAAAACAACTGTGAGTTAAATATTTTGATCGCAATTCTCTCTCAAAGAACTCATTTCAACAAAAGACAAACTTTGAGACAAACTTGGATTCAAACTATCGATGAAATTAATAAAAATAATTTGTATAAAAGCTGTCGGATTCAACTCAAGACTAATTTTGTGATCGGAGATAAAGAGTGTCCAATACATCCTCTCTTTAGGAGAACTCCCTTTTCCTGTGATTTCAATGACATTCAAATTAAAGACAATAATTCTGAAATACATTTATTTGAATCAAAACAAAGAGAAAAACAATTGTCTGTCACTCAAACAATATTTCGTGGCTTTAGTTTTGTGGTCAGTCTTTTGGTCGATATTTTAAACTTAATTAAAAAGTGTTTTCTTTTTATTATTAGATCAGAGAATCAGTTTCTGTCACTAAAATAGGAGTCCATAAAAGCCTTTTAAGTGAAGACAATAATAACTTAACTATTGTTTTACTTAACGGACGAAATAAAGTAATTTTTTAAAATATTTTTTTTTTAATTTAAGAAAATTATTTTTAGGATATATTAAAACGGGTTATAATATCTTTGAAAACCTTTGAATCTAATCAACTGCTCTATGAAGACATCGAACCACAAGTTTTGGCTAAAGATTTCTTTGGTTTACTTTTAATTGAAAACAATTCATTTAAATTAAAACTCAATTATTCTTCAAATTTAATTCTCAATCGAAACGGTTTTATTGATATTTTAAGAGTTGGTCTCATTTATACATAACTTATATGTATTTCTAACAAATGAATCATTTCTTTGATTTTTAGTCTTATTATGGATTCACTGATTACGAGTCAATTGGTTTTAATTCAGAGCATTTTATTGGAGTGACCCTCACATATAAATCATCCGGTAATTAATGAAATCATATAAAATAAACCAAAATTTAATTGACTTTCTATACAAATATCAGATGAAAATGCGATTCGTTTTCTTTTAAAATCTGAGACAAAACTTCAAACAAAATGGAAAAATCAATTAATTAAAACAGAAAAAGAACTCTCGAATGAAATGTCACAAAATAAAGACATTCTTTTGATTGATTCAATCGATGTCTATAGAAATTTAGCCGAAAAAGTATTACAAGTGATTCAATCGTAAGTATTGTTAAAATATTAAAATTATATTAAAATTAAAGTTTTGATAAGAGCTCATCATTTCAATGGTTTAACTCATTTATTGAAAACAGACGACGACTGTTATTTGAATATTAATAATATTATCACTTATTTGATTAAAAACAGACGTTTGAAAAATGTTTGGTTCGGAAAGTGAGTCACTTTTAGTCACTTTTAATTTTTAGTCAATTATTAATAAAAGTTAAGTTTTCGAAGATTATGGCCCACCGATCGATGGGGTAAATGGGCTGAAAATGACTACGAATCTCCACTTTATCCTCCATTTGCCTGTGGCTCAGGTTATGTCCTGTCATCAGATTTAGTTGAATGGATAGCTTCTAATGCAAATCATTTACATAGATTTCAAGTTTAGTTTAAAAATAATCATTTAATTGAAATTAATCTAAAAATCTATTGATTTAAAGGGCGAAGACGTCTCTTTGGGAATATGGATGTCAGCCATTAATCCACAATTGGTTGAGGTTTGAAAAGTTAACAACAATTTATTTAATTTTTAAAAATTTGTTTACATTTCAGGACAAACGATGGGTCTGTTCTGACACTGACTTTAATTTAAGCGAAAGTTTCGCTTTTCCTCAATTAAACGAAAAACAAATTATAAAAATACATAATTTTCTATTAAAAGAAAACAAAACAAATTTAATATAAAATCAGTTATTTTTTAAAAAATAATCAGAAATTAATGAGTTTTTTGATGGCATCAAAACATTTCCATTTGTCGGGTAAATAAAACGGTTCATATATATGAGGGAATGGAGTGTCATAACCACAAACCCGATAAATGGGTGCTTCTAAATGAAGGAAACACTCTTTTTGAATGGTAGCGGCAATCTCTGCACCAAAGCCTCCGGTTATGGGCGCCTCGTGTGCTATAAGAACTCGACCCGTCTTTTTGACAGAATTGAAAATCGTGTGTCGATCCCACGGAAGGATTGTCACCAAATCTATGAGTTCACACGAGGCGTTCAGAGAGTCACTCGCCATTTGACAAACTTCGTGGAGCACATGAACCTGAGTTCCCCATCCAATGAGTGTGACGTCATCGCCTTCAACCAAAACTTCTGCTTTAGATAATGGAATCATATAATCTTTGAGCGGCACCTGTTCTACAGCCAATCGATACAATATTTTTGGCTCAAAGAAAAGACACGGATTTTTGTCTCGAATGCAACTCAAGAGTAAACCCTTGGCCTGAATGGGTCCGCGCGGAACAACTATTTTAAGACCCGGGCAGTGAGCAAAGAATGCTTCAACGCTTTGAGAGTGGTACATTGCACCATGGCCAACTGCACCGCACGGAGCCCTCACTGTAAGGGATCCGCAATCGAATTGATTTCCAGATCTGTATCTAAACTTAGCTGCCTCATTCACTAATTGGTCAAAAGCCGGGTAAATATAATCAGCGAATTGTATTTCAGCGATGGCAGTGGCACCGGCACAGGATAATCCTATTCCGAAACCAGCGATTCCCTGTTCACAGAGTGGAGTATTAAAGACCCTGTCTTTACCAAACTTGTCCTGAAGACCAACTGTACACCGAAATACTCCCCCAAAGGCCACGTCTTCACCAAAAATAACAGCAGAGGTATCAGTTGTGAGAGCGATGTCCAAACCGTTATTAATCGCTTGAAATAAGTTCATACGAGTTGTGTCACCAGATTTGGTGGACGGAGTCTGAGGACTGAATGTGAAGTGAGTCATATGTCGTACATTACTTTCTATAACTTTCACACTATTTTTGAGGAAATTTCGCTGAAAATTATATCCAATTTTTTGGAGAATTGAAGTCATTTTAATTGAAGTAAAACACAATTTAAAAGTTTACTCTTTTATAGTCAAAACAAAAATTTAAAATTTCTTATTAACTGTTATTCAAATTTTTGGTCTCATATTTTCATTTAAAACTTTATTCAATTCTATAAAAATTATTTGTTTTCAAAAAAATCATTAAATTATTTTAGAAATGAGTGATAAATATATTATTTAGCCATAACTATATTGAGGGTCATTTTATTACATAAAATATAAATGAGTTTCGAGTAGTTTATTGTAAGACTAGTTTTATAAAACTTTTTATTAAAATTCAATATTTTTATTACTTACTTAAGGGGGGAATAAATTTCTGATTGATTTCAATTAAGAATTAAATAAAGGGATCACTCAAAACGATTATACGTCTTATTTGACTGTTTTGATCAGATGTCTCTTTTCATGTGTTATCAATGTTACAAATTATAATAAAATTTTGTTCAAATGTCTAATGAATATTCAATAAGAAAACTGAATGAATTTAATTGATTCGACTTTCATATCATAAACTGACCGCAAATTTTTTGTCTCATTTGAAGTCTTCAATAAAAACGTTTTGAGCGCACATTTCTTCACACTTTTCTTTACTTATTTTAAGTTATCTTTGGATTCATTTCAAAACAAATCCAAAGATTACTTCAAAACATAATTGAGTGGAAATGTCGGACGAAAATATCATAAGTTATGGTAAATAAATAGAAAATGATTTCAAAATCTGATTGAATTTATTCTTAGGTTCGGCGAAGAGATGGACACCATTTAAACAATTGGATCATTTGGTGACAACTGCTGTGACCGACAAATCTGAACGGGTTTTACCTGATTTGGAGACTTTACTTATTGGACACAAAACTGATTTCATGTCTCTCCTCAAAAATCCGGTATTTTTTCATCGATTTTATATTGAATTGAATTTAGTTTTGATTTTGAATTTTAGTCTCGAAATGCTTTACATAAAGAGATTGTAATGAATGCATCAAAAGAGGGAATAACTGTTATTCAAAACCAAAACAGAATCAAAACAACAATTCCTCAGCAGATGATCGAAGAGGCGCTACTTATGAGTCAAATGTTTGATTTGAATGAATTGTCGGCATTAGAACTGATAATCGCTGGCGAACATCAGGAGCCACGATATTCGGGACTCAGTCGCGGACCGATCGCTGTTATCCTATATTTAGAGGGAAGGAAATCCTTATTAACTGCTTTACATCTTTTAGTTGAGTCGACGAGTGGGAAGACCTGGTCTTTAAAGGTTTCGCGTCAATTAAGTCGAGTCATCAATAATTTTACAGAAGAACTTAAAGGGGAAGGAATTATAATGCAGTGCATCGATCAGTTGTCTTCACTCGATATTAAACATGAATTCGAGTCTTTGGAGCGAAACAGAGCTTTGGGTTCATACAAATATCGTAAACAAGTCTTGGATTATCTCAAAGATATTCAAAATCTTTTGGCGGACATAATATTTTGTTATTCAGCGCAAACAGATCTCAATCCAAACGAAATCTTTAATTTAATTGAATTAATCGCTAAAAAGTCAAAACAAACGGCAAACGGCTCTTTGGATTCATTGACTACAAAGTTATTGATATCACTTTTATATGTAATTGACGTCCATTTCTTAGAATCAAATGAAGAAAACGATATAAGACTTACAAAGAGTTCTGTTATTAAATTTCCGGATTTAATTAAAGAAATAGAAAATCATTTAAGTCGTAAAGAGTTTGCTGTAAAACAAATTGAAACAATCATTAGATTTGCTCTTGGAATTACTGTCAAGACATTATCTTTATTTCCAATTTCTGGAGTCGAACCTGAAGTAGAGGAGGAAAAACTTATTGATTTGGCGATTGACAACAAATTCTTTGAATCAATCAATAGTTTAATTGGTTTTAATGAATTGATTTCAAACGAAGAATTTTTTATCCGAATAATTCATAATTTGATGACTGATTTCATTGTTTTAAACTCAATTAAACTCAAAGAATTGAGAGATAAGGGCGACGAAACCGGAAGATTAATTAGTGCCTACACTGAACAGGGTATTCAACCGCCGACAACTCTTTCCCGACATTTCGAACAATTTTTATATTTTTTGGCTCAACTCTATAGTAATGATAAGTTTAAACTAACGGAAGAGTATTGGCCGGTCCTCACAGAAAACAAACAAACCTCAAATATAAACCAATCTTTGCATAAATTCATTCGAACAATTCAAGACTCATTCTTTCCTCCAGTTCTTCACATACCAGTTATTAAACTATTGAAGTCTTTGGCCATAAGCTGTCCGTTCAATGTTTTTAACCTAATTAAAGGACAGACTCTTCAATTGACTCAATTTTCAATGGATTACTTCAATACTACTCTTATTCAATACTATAATTCAGTTCGTGGATCGGATAATAAAGAAAAAGTGAGTGCCAGCGCTAATCAGTTTGGATTCGGAAATGTTCCGCTCACTATATCAGGACAAAACCGCATTATTACTGGAATAGAATCTGAAATAGTCTGCGCTATAATCGAATTGATTGAAGTCATCGCCAGAAATGTAAGTCTAAAAAAGTTAACCAAATAATTTATACTCCATTTGAAAGACAATTAAGTCTTGTTTTGTAATTACTTTTGAAATAGACTTTATTTAAGACAATTATATCTACGATAAGTAATATTTTAGTTAATTTAACTAATTTTTAGTGAATGCATTTAATTTTTATTTAAATAATATTTTAAATAAAATTTAGTGATTTTTGACTTATTATGTCTAAAGAAGTTCAATTGGATAAAACTTGATCTTGATAAATTAATCGATCAAAAAATGCTTATATCTTAAAATAGATTATTTCAGTTCGAAAATGTTGTCTCAAAAAAAATGATTTATATATTGATTTAAAGGAATATTTATTTAAATTGACTTCAATAGGATATGACCTGTTGTTTGGCTATCGCTGAAAGCAATCACTACTCTATAATATCATCGATGATCGGAATATTACGCTGTGCGGTCCTCAAAGAACTTAAAGCAGCGATACTTAACTGTTTGTCCGGATTCGCTTCCTCTTCATCTTCGGTTGCGCTCATGATTTGGTCAAAAGTTGATAACATTTTTCCGAAATTTATGCCAACGACGACAATCCCGTCAATTATGGATCAGATGTCGCACAGATTATCTCAAAATGGAATTGCAATTGAAATCGAAGAAATTGAAGTGAGAAATGAAGACTATCCCATAACTATTGGATTCTTAAGACTTATGAAGTCTTTATTAATTCACTGCGACTCCACTCAATCACAACAACAAACTTCAGCCGAAATTTGTCTTAATTTTGTCATAAATTCTATTCTTCTTAAAACAAATACAAGAATTTTCAAAATAGAAGATCAAAAATGGATTATTAATCAAATTTGTTATGAAATCATTTTGAATTTAATTGAAAACTTTCAGCCTTTAGAAGAGGGCCACAACTCTAAGGCCTCCTTTTCTATATTCCATCGAATATTACAGGAAAGCACTCTTTTCAGACAAATTATGATGACTTTGGAAGATATCGCAGAAGCCTTTGAAAAGCAATTATTGAATCTTTCGTTTGAAAACGAAAATATATTTCCAAAACATATAGAAAACTGTGCCTTAAATGCTCTTCGAATTCTAAAATGCATTTGTGAAAAGCAAAATGATTTCATTGATTTGGTTCATGAGTTTAAGGGCTATCCTTTGGCTATAATCGTCAAATTCGATGTTCTTTTTAATAATGTTAATCCGAGGACGGGTTCAATCGATAGATTAACAACTCTTTTACGTTTAATATATTTACCGATTCCGGCATCCATTGAAACATTAAAAGTGTTGAACAGTCTCTGCAAAAGTAATATAGAAGTCTCGCACTTATGTTTAACTCAACTCCAATCATATGATTCTAAAACTTTGAACAATGATTTAATCATTAGTTCTTTCATTGATTGTCTCGAATCAGAATCTAAAGAACTTCGTTTGGAAGCACTGAATTTGATCGACACGTGTTTGGATTTCTTTAATATAAACCATTCCTATAATTTTGCCCATAAATTGCTTGGAATTCACAAAAGCAGAAGTTCATTAAACAGTACCGGAAGTTTGGGTCAATCTTTTACTTGTTTTCACTCGATTTTATCATTTTTTGATTCATCTTATAATGTCAATGATTTCTTAGAAGAACGAAGAATTGGAATGAAAATTCTCTATAAATTGTGTTCTTCTCTTTCCACTTATGAAAATATTTTGCGATATTTGCGAACCAGTTATGACTTTATGATTAATTATTTGCATTCGTGGCAAACAATGAGATTAAATCCTAGTTTTGAAAATAAATCAAAAGAAATGTTTGAAGAGTTGACTTATTTTTTATATATTTTGGCCATCGATATAAAGATAACATCAGAACAGAATCTGAAGTCTCACTCAACAACTTATGTAAACTCTCTCTTCACTCCTCAAAGGGGACGTATTTTAGATTTGTTGAGTCCTTCAGTTTTCATACACAATAACCCCGTTTTACCAAATCTAGAATTCTTTGAACAAAAAGCGTTGTGGAATGCAATCCATGAGTGCACAAACAAAACCATTGATTTAAAAAGACTTCACCAAAAATTATTGAATGAAATCCGAATATATGGCCCACAATTAGGAGTCATTCAAACAAATTTAGTTCGAAACGAACTCAAAACTATTTTAACATTTGGGGCGACTCTTAATGAATCGCATCAAATGCTGAGCATTAAAATAAAATTGTTTGACTCTTGGCGTCAATTATTGGAAATACTGATCATTTGTCGATGTATTGATGTTTTCGATGAAGAGTTGAGGATAAGATATTTAATGGAATTAATGGTCGAATTGTTAAATAGAGCCTCTGATATAAAAACTTCTACAGCTCTTCTCAGTTCAATTTCTTCTGCTCTTCTAATCATATCTTCGGTTTTATGTGAGATTAAGTCTCAAACGTTAACATCAAATATAATGACCTGCGTTAAATCAATTATAAATATATTGGAATCGTCTTCTAGTGTTTGGAACGAACAAAAGATTACTCGAATCAATTTATACGCATCTCTTCTTCATTTGTTCCGTTGTTTGCCATCAAATATCTTCAAAGAATTTAAATACGAACAAAGATTTTTGAATCGATTGTTTAATGATATGTTGTCGGGTCATGAAGTGGCCAAAATGTTAGCCATTTCTCTCCTTAACAGAAGTGATCTCTCCCTTTGGTTGAATGAATTTCGGTCGAGTGGAGCCTTTAGACAACTTTTAGACACTCTTTTTTCTGATGACAAAGAAATTCGAGGAAATAATTTCGAGTTAACTAAAATATTTTATGGATTTGAAGCAAAAATTGTATTATTAATAGAATTTTGAATAATTTATTAATTGTTTTTTCTTTTCAGATCCTTTTGTTGAGAATATATTCATCCTCTGAAGTCATTCGTTCACCTCTATATCCTTCAGATTTAATATCAACGTTAGAATCAATGCAATGCTTCGATATGTATCCATATCTGGTCGGACAGAACACTGTTTGTCATAAAGTATGTGTTGGTATTCTTCGAATGATTCAAACATTGTCTTCAACTAAAAACCAACAAATCATAAAAGAGGTAAACATCAGAAAAGAATTTCATTTCGGAAACTTATTTTTATTATAGTTATCTGAATTCGTTAACTGTCGGACAACTTTCTATGATATCTTACGAATGGCACCAAATATAAAGAATACAACCGAAGGAAAAGAAGTAATTTTGTTAATAACTCAGATATTTTGTCGTTTAATTAATTCGATTAATAAAACAAATCAAATCGCTTTCATCGGACTTCTCTCCCATTATTCAAATGAGTTCTCCTCATCCGAAGACTTGGAAATCATTTCAAATATACTTTTCGGATGCATTCGTTTCAGTCGATCTAATGGTAAATTATTTTTCTTAAATTATAATTTAATTTATAATTACTTTCAGCTCTTTTGCCATTATTTGAACCAAATCTTTCAAATCGAGAACTAAAGTTAATAACTCAACAGCCGTTAAGTCTTTTAATAACAATTCTTAATAATTGTATCTCAAAACTAAATGAAAGGTCAAAATTATTGCCAATTGTTGAGACAGCGCTTTACCTCCTTTGGCATCACTTAAATCTATATTATTCTGTACTCAATATCTCAGAAGAAAGACTACAAGAAGTGGAAAATATGAAGAATCAGTCGCAGTATATTCTAAACGATGCCTTCTTTGCTAAAATACAAAACCTATCGGAAAAGAATACGTTTGTCGACCCTTTAATTCGAAGAATCAAACGAATCATAATTTTGAAAAAAAATTAAATTTATATTAATTTGATTTTTAAATAAAATTATTATTAATTCATTTAATTATTAATATTATAACATTTTTAAATATTTGAGTGAAAAATAAAATAAAGTTTTTATTAAAATCAATGAAAACTTTGATATTTTCTATAAATTTTTCCAATAATTTAAAGTTTAAAAAAAATACAGACAAACCTCTATATATGGGAAACAAAAAATCTTAACATTTTGTTCGATATATAGAGTGTGGTCTACTTATAGAGTAATTTTCTAATGGATTTATCTAAAATGAGCAAGGTATTATTTGTTAATGTATTATAAACAAGGTATGTTGCGTTTAGACTCTAAATTTTAGAGAAAATGTTTGATATATAGAGCTTTAAATGTAGTAATAAAAAGTACCAAAAAGTAATAAAAATGTGAGTCTATATACAGGTTTGCAATGAGTGCCCAAACAGTGCAATGAGTGCCCTGTCGTTAGTCTATTGTCAGTGAATCGAGAGTTTATTCCCAGTTCTCCCCTGTATTTCAGTGTTGGGAATAACCCGAACGCCATTTGAGTGTTTGCTTCAAGACTTTTACCCAAATGTTAGGGCGTTTTGCTTTCGGCCCAGAATTGAACTCAGAATAAGTTTTAATAAATTCTATATAATGGAAGAAACCATAACTTCTGAAAATGTGGACAATAATATTACTGATGACAACCAAATGGTGTCCATCAATGATACTGAAGAGGAATCGGGTCCTAATGATAAGGATGAGCTCATTCCAGACTCTAAAATTAATCTTGTTCAAAATTTAAAAATGAAGAGTTCGTACCGCCAAAAATACAAAAGAGCCTGGGAACTGGACCACGAGCTCAGGGGTAGGTCAGCATTCATTAGTTTTTACAGTTTTCTTGAAATTTGAACTTTTGATGAGACAAAAGAGTGGTTTAATTAGTTTACAACACTTTTCTCTTAACTCTATTGACAGCAATAAAGCAGTGGATAAGCATTGCGTCAATCATTGCTTTTTGGGATTTCAGTCAAAATATGGGTTTCTCTGATTTTTTCATTTTATTTCAATTCTTACTTTTGAGTCATTTTTGATACAATTTTTAAGTGAAAAATGTTTTAAGAGTTTAAAGGGATTTCCGTATTTTTGTTACTTAAAGAGACATACATTTAGGTTAGAAAATGACCATAAATTGAATTATAATTAAATTGACCTCAATATAAATCGTAAGATCATATGGAAATAAGTTCAAATGTCAAGATTGTCGAATTGGTGCAAGTTACTTTTTTCTTCAGACTCATTGTCACACAAAATCTCTATTAAAGGCAAAAGTGTTGACTTATTTTCAAATTTATAACTATTAATAAAACACTGTTTTTGTAAAAAGTGGTAAACTTTACATTAAAATATTGATATTTGACTGACAGACTGGTTGTCCCCTCTTATTGGTGATCCCTATTCGGCGTATTGTAGGACCTGTCACTCTAAACTTCACGCACACAAAAAAGGACTCTTAGCTCACGCGAAGTCATCTAAACATAGAAAACATTTATTAAATGCAGAGGTATTTATGTATTTCACTCTCATTCACATAATTTAATGAAACTAATGTAACCAAAATAACAATTATTTTTAATTAAATTAATTTTGTTTTTAAGGAAACGGTTTGTGTCGACTCTGGAGAAAGTGTTAAAAAATTGAAAAAAAGCGTAAGTTTTGATTCATATTTTTTAAAACGATTTGTTTTAAGGATATTTCGAGTAATCTTAAATGCCGGTATTACCGGTATTAAATGTGCTAGTATCGTTTCTTTATTTCAAATATAACTCTTTAATAATACTTAATATTGTATCATGGTCATACTGTCAATTCTCAAACTGACCACTGAATACATAAAATTCTAAATAGTTTTTCATTAATTTATTTATTTTGTGTTTATTTTGAAAAATTTCTGAAAATATTAGAATAATTAGTGGTAATAATTGCGGTACTTTTTTTAAACCCACTTATGGTCACCTTATGGCCCACTTATGGTCACCTTATGGCCCACTTATGGTCACTTATGCTCTAAAATTATCTCAAATTGTTGTCATTTGGACAGCATTTTAACGATCAGTGGTTAGAGGATAACGTGTTTTCTCAGTGGTTGAGAAAAATTCCAAATAACTCAACAAAAGCCCTTTGCGTTGCCTGTCGTTCAGTAATAACCGCGGGAAGGAGTGAACTAATAAAGCACAGTCAGGCCGCTAAACATAAAAAGGCTATTCTAGACGGCATTCCTGAAGATGTAAGACTTAATACATTTGCCATTTGTTTATAAATTAAAACAATAATTATATTAAAAGACAGCAATTTTTGACTTCGATTGGTTGGACCCGACTTATGTCCCGCCGAATACCAATACTACGACTGCCATAACATTGACCCCAACCTTAACTTTTAGCTCTAATTTATCGGTTCATACAATGGCTACGAATCAAACCATTGAAACCGTGGGACTGAATTTGAGTGATATTATAACTCATTTACAAGAATTAGTTCCGATTCATTTGGCAGAAAACTGGGATAATGTCGGACTTCTAACACAACCGACTCAAACGACTAAAGTTCATAATATTCTTCTTACTATTGATTTAACCGAAAAAGTAATGGAAGAGGCGCTGAAAAAGCGCGTAAACCTTATTATATCATATCATCCGCCAATTTTTAGACCATTAAAATGTTTGACTACAAAGGAATGGAAACAAAGGATTATTCTGAGTGCAATCGAAAATAAAATAGCGATATATAGTCCTCACACCGCTCTCGACGCTATCAAAGGTGGGATCAATGATTGGTTATTGACTGCTTTCGGTGATTCCCACTCAACACCAATAAAACAAAGTTATTCAGATGTGAACGGAAGCGGAAGCGGACATTTCTCCAATTGTTTGGATGTTTTGGTCTCTGAAGGAGAAGACGTCACTCAGGCTTTGAGTGGATTAGAAAATGTTATTCTAACGGTTAAGAGGTATTTATAACAAACATTTACTTTATTTTTATTAAAAGAGACTAATCGTCATAAAAGTAACGAATACGGAGGATGTGATGTAAGAGTTTGTTGTGATGACAAAACACTGCCTAAAGTGGTGGACATATTATCTCAACACCCGGTCGCACAACTCTGCAGTAGAATTACAAAACTTCAATCAGTAATGAATAACATATTTTTAATATTAATTGAAATATTTGTGCAAATGTTTAGCCCCCACTTCCGGGACAAGGAATGGGACGTTTCGCTCGACTCGAATCTCCACTTCCGCTCTACGAAGTGGTTCATAGAATTAAACAACTTTTAGATCAGACACACGTTAGACTCGCCATCTCTAATAAACACACCCGGGGTATACCCTATTAATACATATATTCTTAATAAATAACTGACACTAAATGACAAACAGATACCAAAGTAAACACAATAGGAGTTTGTGCCGGTTCGGGAGCCTCTGTCCTCTCCGGATGTAAAGCAGATGTATTTATTACGGGAGAAATGTCTCACCACGAAGTGTTGGACGCTATACATAATGGCTCTTCTGTTATACTCTGCGAACACACAAACACTGAAAGAGGTTTTTTGAAGCCCTGGTCTGAAACACTTAAAGAAATTCTGGGACAACAAAACGTTAATATATTGATATCAGAGGTGGACAGAGACCCACTTAAAGTTGTCTGATTTGTTATAATCTTTTATTTGTTTACCCTTTAATTGAATCCATTATTTCAGGATTTTTAGACAATTATTCGCAAATTATTAAATGATTTAAAAATTATTAATTTTTATAAAAAGTTAAATAAAAAATAAAAGTTTTCAAAGTTTGCGCTTTTGAGTAATGAATGTATGAATGGAGTGATTGTTAGCAACAATTGATTGGTTCACTCTTTGAGTCAGTTATGCAATAATACCTCATTTTGTGCAAAATGGCCGCCACTTGAAGAGACGCCAACAACTTCTTTCGTCTAAACTTTGGACAACTGATCCAAACTTATTTAAAAGGAATATTTTGGACAAATCTGTGATATTAGAGGCCATAAATTTGAGTCTCGAAACTCAAAATCAAAATTGTTTTTTGCGATCAAATAATGAAAGAAAAGGTGAGAATCAGTTCAACACGTATTACATCTTTTGACTTAAATTTGTCACTAATTTATCACTTTTTTTATACTTCATTTCAGTTATTTTAAAGTAATTTGTTTTCATTAAATTTATCTCATTTTGATTCGGGTTTTAAGTATTGACTAAACTTTGTTTCCATTTCTTAATTGTTTAAAACTTTAACCAAATATTGTGTCCAAAGATTATTATCTTATGTTTAGATTTTGTTGTCTTTTCGTTAATTAATTCAAATAAAGTCTTAAGTCTTAACAAATGTTAGACAGAAATCAATTGAAATCTTATTTTGGGTCAAAAATGAGTTGATTTGCATAACTTTTATTCATTGTTTGAGATTAGATTAAAAACTGTTTTAATATGAATTAAAGCCTTAATTATTTACAAACAAATCAAAACTTTGGGTCAAAACATACTTTTCTGACATTTATTGTAAAAAAGTGTCAAAAAAGTTATTTTATTTATCATTAAAGTTATGATTAAAAATTATATTTAATATAAACTATAAATTAATCGATATTTTTATAATTTGGACACAAAATTGTCTCAAATATCTGTTAATAATGTAATGATTTTTGTTTAAAGTTTTGCTCCAAATCTGTTAAAAACTTTGTTTTCTTGTGATTAAAAAAACTAAAGAGAAATGCATTAAATCCGAGTTTTATATAAAAATATTTCAAATAATCAAAGAGTTGTCAGTTTTTTGAATATTTAATTTGAACTCAACTGAAGTCAAAAGTCTTTATTTTTTAGTTGTAAAGCAATGAAAAGCAGTGAAAAGTAGTAAAACCAGTTCTTTAACAAAATGAGTCCTTTCGAGCGACCAGTTATTCCTCTATTTTTGAAAACTTTGATCAAACTATTGATTCCATAATTAATAATAATTTGAACTCAAAAAATCATTATTTAATGAAATTATTTATAAATTTTCTGTTGGATTGGCTTTAATTCATTTAATTACTAATAATATTAATTAAGAAAAGATATAAATCGAAAGAATTTATTTAAAATAGATATTTGACTTCTTTTTAGTAAAAATATTGTTTTTATTTGCAATGAGAGTAATATAATGGAAAAGATGTGATAAAATCACTAAAATTTATTTATTTTTTAAACTCAAAGAAATATTTTCGTGTTTTTAAAGTTTTAAAGTGTTTACAACAAACTTTAAAAGTCCAGATTTTACCCAAAATTAATAGGCTTTTAATTGAGTGTAAATTAAGATATAAGATATGATTTAAAACAAATAAACTGTGATTTAATTGAGAGATATTATAAAAAAAGTGATGATTTTTGTAAACTATAAAAGTTTAAATTAGAGTCTTCACTATCAATAGTTGTCTTTATATTTAAGTAAATAGTATATAATGGAAGCTCTAAATTGTTAAACTGTTGATATTAATGAACATATTTGTAACCCGAGTTGTCTATTAAACAAATCTTGGATCACATCCTCTGTCGAGTTCTGTGCGCGAAGATAAGCATATAATTGATTATTTGAATCTCCAAATGTTTTGCCAATCGATAGGCTATCAATGCTTTTAGTTTATCGTTGGAAAGCACTCACGTTTCTCAGTAATGTTTAAGGGAAAGGGATGTCTGATTTGTTCTGATACCGCTTTCATGGGTAAAGGAAACGAAATGTCACTGTTTAAAAGCCTTTAAAAGGTGAAAATCATTTCCAGTGATTTGTATTTGTTTTTCATTTTCTCGATCCAAAACTTGTCTCTAATTTGCTTCTAAAACATGTTTTCAAAACAAATATTTGTTTTGCGAACAATACTCGCAGTGAATGGCATTCCGATCGAAGACAAGTCCATCATTGGGACGCACGCTTACAATTGAAAGGCGAGCTGCCCAGTGAAGGGCTGTTCTCCGATCGTCACTATCGTCGTAAAGAAACAATTGTTTCAAATTTCAAAAAAATCATCACTTCGTTACTCAATGACAACACTTATGGATTTCCTATATCTCAAACTTATTACTAATTTCTCAATTCTTATCAATATTTGAATAAAATGAAAGTCAAGCGTTAAGTTTAACGCGTTTTCTAATTAGTATTCAATGAACTGTTGACTCGTTGTTTAGTATAAAATAAGTGGATTCAAGACATTCCTCGCAAATAAGTGTTATCTATCAAAAACTTATCTTATTTGATAACATCAATCTTTACATCGATAAAAGTGAGACCAAAATCTTTTTTCTCATTTTTATTGATTTTTTATTTTTATTTTTACTCTAAATTTAATCAATTCTTTTAATTACAGATAATGTCAACAATAGAAAGGGTGGACGACTGCGAGTGGTATTGGGGTAACATCTCTAGAGAAGAAGCAAATGAGAAACTAAGAGACACTCCCGACGGAACATTTCTTGTTAGAGACGCTTCAAATCGCGGTTCTGGAGAATACACATTGACTTTAAGAAAGGACAGTACAAATAAATTAATTAGAATCTGTCATAAGAACCAAATGTACGGCTTTTCTGAACCGCTTCGCTTCAAATCTGTGGTGGAATTAATAAATTATTACCGAAGAGAGTCTCTTTCGCACTACAATCCGGCGCTTGACGTCAAACTTCTTTATCCGATCTCAAAGTTTAATCACAATATAGATATCGATGAAATAACGGGAGATATCGCTAAAGTGAGCACTAAATTGAATGAAATTAATAAAGAATTTTACGCGAAAACAGAACAATACGATCAGTACAGCGATGATTACAATAGAACTGCACAGGATATTCAAATACAGAGACAGGCATTGGAGTCATTCAATGTCTGTATTAAACTAATGGAAGAACACCTCACTATTAATTCTAATCTTCAAAATGAATCGCTGGCCCATGAAATCAGTTCAATGCAAGACCATTACCACAAACTTAAATACAAATTGAATGCTTTAATTGAAAATCGATCCGAATTAGAAAAACAGTTGAAAAAATCAACGGCTTTGCATCGATTAGTTGACAGAGAAATGAATTCCATTAAACCAGTGCTCCAACAGTTGGGAAAACAAAGAGTAAGTTCTAATGTGTTATAAATTGTTATGAAATAAACTGACGTTTAGTTAATTTCAGGTCATATTTCAAAGATTATTAGAAGCAAATAATGGAGGATCTCTTCCTCATCACAATGAGTCAGCATGGTTCATCAGAGATTGTCGTAGAGAAGACGCTGAAACATTACTCAAAGGGAAACCCGACGGCACTTTCCTCATTAGAAATAGTCGACAGGAGGGACAGTACGCACTTTCAATAGTCAACGACAGTAAAGTGTGTCACTGTCTTATCCACAAAACTGAACGCGGGTTTGGTTTCTCTGAACCTTTCAATATATATCCATCTCTTGTCAGTCTAGTTCTTCATTACGCTCAGACCTCACTCGAAGAACATAACGACTCTTTACATACAACACTCGCTTATCCTGTTTTCGCAAATTCTGTAAATAATCGAAATTAAATGTTTTCTCATTAGTTGTTATTTATTATTGATTTTCTCATTTCATTATCCCTTCAAAACTATAAAAAGCTGTTAATCGAAGTTATTATTATTTATTTGTTTTAATCGATGTTTTTTATAAAATTTGAATAAAAAAAATTTGTATATTTTATGAATAATTTTATTCTATTAAAAAGAAATCACTTCTGAATTTAAATAACTATTTTAAGCGGAAATTAAAAGCATTTATTGTTTCAAATCATTTCATTATAAAATCGTTGTTAAAGTGATTACAATTATTAAATAAAAAGAAAAGACAATAGAATTTTAATATTCACTGCAATTCTCTTTTTTCTAATCAAATATTTTTGTTGTTTTCAATAGAAAAGTGTTTGAACTTGAATTTCGTGAAACGATCGGCTCAGAGACGGATAAATAAAACAAAATTAATGATTTATAAGGACTTGTTATCTGACTCCGGGTTTATCTTTTGAATTGATTATAAGCTTCAAATTAATTCTTAAACTTTGAATTAATTTTTTTTCCAAATAATTGAGATATTCTGGAGTTAAAGATATTCTGAAGAGAAGTTAAAATTAGTTTTTATTGTTTGTTATCAAATATTTAAACATTTCCTCAATTAACAAAATATTCAAAGCAATCAAACTTATCGTTTCCTTTCCCTTCCTTTGGCTCTTCTTTTTGTTAGTAAAACAAGTCTTACGAGTGTTTCGATGAGAAAAAGAATATAAAATATGAGAAGAAGAGAACGAATGAATTGCTATTTTGATAGTTGTCTTCACTGATTCATTTGAATAGCATTCCTGACATCACTTGAATTATTGCTTTCAAATATTTTAAATACAAAACCAAATATAAAACGATTCTCTTTTTCATTTCAAAAGGCTTTGGTTTCAGTGATGACCACAAAATAGTTGATTCATTGATTTTTAACTTAAGTTATTCTTAGCGAATCACCTAGTTATAGTTATAGTTGTGTATAACATAATATGTTATACACAACTTAAGTACATATTATGTACTTAAGATACAATATATTGAATCACTTCTATTTTCATTAAAAACTTAGTAATCAATTCTTCAAACCATTCATATTCTTAGAGATGAAATTTTCTTTTAAATTAAATAATTAAATTCATAATCTTGTTCATTGAATTTTTTTCATTCATCAATTTGACAAGTTAACAAGGTTGAATTGCATTGAAATTTCTCTAACAACTGAAACCCTCTCATTTAACACATACTTATTATTTTCTTTTTTAGTTATTTTTAGTAAATAAAGTTTTAGTTATTTATTAATTTATTAAAAAATTGGGTTTAATTAAAAAAAAGAGTCATTCCTGAGACCATAAACAATATGTGGTAAATCCTATTTAAACTCGAAAAAACGAAATTTGTTAGAATTTTCCCCGAAATTGTCGATGGCTTCTCCCACTTTGCCTCTACCACATTGCCACATTGCCTTGGTGCTTCAAAGGATAAATCTTGGACAGAAATTAAGTTTTGAAATAAACAAATAATTTATGACTTCAATTACTGGAATCCAATTTTGTGAACTCGTTGGCACTCATTTATAGTACCAAAACTTTAATTTTAAAACTGATATGTATTTGTATGAAACTCACAACTCTTAAAATAATGGTTAATAACATCCCAAGTTTTTTTAAATTATAAATTTTTATCAAAAAATTATATTATTTATAAGATTTGTTTTACTTTTAATTACTTAAATTTTTATATTTTATGAGAGCTTTGAATGAATTGAAGTCATTTAAGAAATTTTATTAAATCTTTAGATGATTTGAATAAACAAATTAGGCTTCAAAAATAAATTGTATTCGGATCTAGCAACTTTCCAAAAAAATTCTCTATAATCAATCCATTATTGTTCCCAAAAATATTTGTAGAAATAATTATTGAAATATTTCTCAAAGAATTTAACGATTCTCTCAATAAACTGAGAAATATATCTGAATTGAGAGAAACTCTCAGAAAATTTCTTTTGAAAGAAATTAATTCAAATGATATACTTTTGTAACATAATACAATAATACATTTAAACATTATATTATTCAATATTTTTTCTTTATGATAGAATCAACCATGATACAAACTATAAAAAAGTGTTTAAGTTTAATACAGTTAAAATCTAGTATTGGAACTTTCAAAGTGCGCGCTTGAAAATATCATCAAGAAAAAATATATCTAGAAAGAATGTTTTAAATTAAAATTTATTTAAGTTTTGATTAAAACCATTTTTTACTTTAGAGTTCAAATTTAGAGAACATTTATACTCATTGGTCAGTACTTTATCTTTATAATAGAGATTTGACCATGAGACAAAGTATAGGAAAGGTTTAATATTTTACATATAAATGATTATTAAAGGGTACACTTTTTATATTAACATGGTAATGGTATTTAATAATGCAAAAA
>JAQFZM010001200.1:0-20093 GCA_034695785.1 Galumna obvia | reverse complement strand
TTTTCCCTTTTTCTCTAGGGGGGGGGGGTCCCTGACTTTTCGTCTCAGGGGGAGGGGTATTTTTTCCAAATTTTCGGCTCCAGGGGGTATTTTGAAATACCGTCCCTATTGGCCATGTCTGATTTATACATAAATTGATTTAAGAATTCTGTGAAACAAATCAGTTATCATTTATTTTGAAGAATTCAATTATTGATCCCTTTTAGTATTGGATAATATTTAAAATTCTCGAATAGATATTATCAAAGATGAAAACCTTTTCACTTATGATATTCGTTATATCAGATTAAAACATCGATGTCTCCAATACTCATATATCCAGGGATTCACAGAATTAATTGTAGAGATTTATTAAATCTTTTAAATCGATGCAAAACATTTGACATTTTAAGAGTATTTTTGTGACAAAAATCGTGAGAATATTATAGAAAATTACTTTTATCGACATTTGATAAGAAGTCAATAATTCTTATATAATGAACAGAAAATCGATTAAATTAAGAGTTTTGGCCAAAACATTTTACTGTTAACATGAAATTTAAGTCATTTATTGGAATTTTACTCTTATTTGTGTCAATTGAGTCAAAAAGAGGTAATTTTTGTATTCATCTTAAATATAATAAATTAATCAAGGAAACTTTTCCAATTCAGAACCAAAATTAGCCCCTTATATTGATGTCACTCGTGAAGATGAATTGAACCTTGTTACTCTTAAAGAGAAATTTGGAATCAAAGCTTTTTCGTTAGCCTTTACCCTAGGTGGTATTAAAGGTGAATGTATGCCATCGTGGGCGGGACAGTTACCCATTGAAAGCGAAAATATTATCCAAAAAATCAAAGCTTTTAGAGCTGTTGGAGGAGATGTAATTGTAGCCACCGGTGGGGCCGCCGGTCCTTATCTAGAGAACAGTTGTAAAACTGCAGCAGATTTGGCAAAAGCCTACAAAAAAGTGTTGACTCTCACGGAATCCAATCATTTGGATATTGATATCGAATCTTCAGTTCCTTCAGATTTGATGAATGAGGCGCTCAAAACATTACAAAAAGAGAATCCGAGTCTTACCGTGAGTTTCACTCTCGGAGTAATGAGTGATGACTATGGAATTAATGCTCAACTTGGTCAGTTTTTTAGATTCAATTATATTTGAAAATAAGACATTTATTAAAAAATCTTAAACTTTAGGCGTCGATAACTTGAAGAATGCGGTAAAACACGGCGTCGAAGTGGATATCGTTAATCCAATGACAATGGAATTCAGTACTCGACAGTCTTCGTGGGGCGACGCAGTGATCGGTGCCGCGGAGGCAACCCTTAAGCAAATGAGAACCGTTTGGCCTAAAAAAAGTGACAAAGAGTTGTATTCTATGTTAGGCGTGACTCCAATGATAGGACAGAATATGAATGGAAAGGTATTCGAACCAAAACATGCAAAACAATTAGTCGATTGGGCTAAGAATAAAGATATCGGACTTCTCTCTTTCTGGTCTATTGGCAGAGATAAGGGCTGTCCTAACAAACCTGTGGGTCCGGAGTGTTCCAGTATTGAACAAAAAGATTTTGAATTTACTCAAATTTTTGCCAAATTCATTGACCCTAACTATAAACCTACTCCTATTACAACCACAACAACAAAAACAACACATAAGCCAACCCACTCTCCAAGAACTTTAGGTCCTATGGATTGTTCAGTCCCGGGTCAGACATACCCTCATCCGAATGATTGCTCTCAATATTACGTTTGTGTGAATGGAGAACCTATGCCAGAGTTATGCGGAACGGGTACTGTTTGGGATACAGAGAGACATATTTGCAATTTCCCAAAAGACGCCAATAGAGCCGAATGTCTTTAATATTTTATATTCAAAATAGATTTCATTTAAGTTTTGACGCATTTTATTAATTTTACTAATTTTTGAAACTAATTCTAAAAATTTTCTTTAATAAATGGTTTTTGATTATAATTTGAAAGATAGAGTTAAAGCATTTCATTAATTACTAATTATTTCATTTGATTTGAAGACTTGTTTGTTGGGAGGAATGACTTAAATATTTATTTCAATAATATTTATTAGAATCGATAGAAACCAAGATTAACCAAGTTGATTAATTTAATTAATTCACTATATATTCATTTATATTATAAAACCTACAGAACTTTGACTTTTTAATTGAATAAATTAATATAATAAGTTGTCTTCCTTTCTCACTATCTAATAAAAGTTGAACAAGTACATTTTATGTACATTTTATGATTAAAGCAACGTTAAGAAACAAAAATATAGGGCAAAGAATAACTCAAATTTGGAGTAATGTTGGGATGACTTGACTGGAACGACCCTGTTTATAATGGACTTCTTATTTTAAATGAAACTTATTCTTCATCGGAGGCAACAAATGTCTGGTTTGAAACCAACGCAAAACGCCTCCACTCGAGCATCGATGCCATCGCTTCTTATTTAATGACATTTAAGTGATTAACCGAAGACATCAAAAACAAATTGCGGTCAAAACCTGATTTCATAAATGAAATCAAATGAAACTTTACTTTCACTTACTTTCATTGATTTGATTATCATTTTATTAAAATGGTATTACTTATGATTTAACAATGAATTAGCAATGAATTATCATGTTAATTGCATCATTTCAATAGAAAATTATGAACACAATTGTCTCGTTTATGTATTTTTCCATTAGAAGAGTTTCTTTTATTTTATTAAATAGAATTGACTTACATTTTTGTGAAACCCTTAAAATGTAGTGACACTCATAAATAAATCAGTTTTTGTTAGATTTATTTCACTGATATTTCAGTTTCTATAAGAAGTGAATAAGTGTTGCTTTTATTTGTTAATGACTTTTAAAAATAAAGTCTTAAATTTTTAATTAATTAAATGTAATCTAATTTAGTTCGTTATCTAAAAATCTCGGTTTATATAAAAATAAAAGTATAAAAACAAAAAATCCTTTTTAAATAAGCATTTGATGGAAACAATTGATAGAATAAAAACAGAATCAGATTTTAAATGCATTTTTCAAAATTCCTTTAATAAGAAAAGTATCCGAAAGATATTACTTTTTCAATATTTTTATAAATGTTTGTTTATATAAATTATAGTTTTTATTTAAAATAAATTAACTAATAATGAATTAACTTTTGTTAGCACTGATAAATAAGTTTCCACTGTTTTAATCGCTATATTTTTTAACAAATAATAAGTGTTTACTATTAAATATACAAATGATAATACTAGAAGTTGAACATGGACTATTTTACTCAAACTTTACATTTAATGCATTATAAAATAAATAGTTATTCATTTGTGTATTAGAAGAAAGAATTGTATGGTTTGACCCCTTCTGACTATCAGTGAAAACTTATATCATTGAATAAATCCAGAATTGATTTCATGACAAACGATAATAAAAATTTTTGTAAAAAAAGTTATTCAAAAGTTTACAACAAATTTAATCATTTAAAAGAAGAGATAAAAATTTGGTAAAAATAAGTTTTAAAAATTAGTTATTATCACAAAAGTCACAAATTTTTGTTATTAAATACGTATAAATTTTGAAATTATCTTATCATAAATATTCCGCATCACATGAAAGCTTAACCAGGAGTTAGATAAGAGTCAGGTAAAGGTTATATTTTAATCGCTATTTTTATAGTTATTTTTTAAGTGTCGTATTTACTCTATCTTTAATACTTATGAAATTATTGTTGCTTGTGTAAGTTTCATACAGAGATACAAGGTATCTTTCTTTTCAGCATTTTATATAAAGTTTAGATTTAATTTTAAATTCAATTTTTTAAACCCTTTGTCTAAGAATTGATTTGAATATTGATTGTAATAAATGAGTACAAAAAGTTTTCATTTGATAACATATCTCTGTATTGACTCAATATTGTTGACAATATTTTTGAGTTCATGAAAAAAGGATATTTTCTAATCACTTTGAGATCAGTTAAAGTTTATTATCAGTTATTGAAGCTTTAAATGTAAATTAAATGATGTAATTTTATCCAGCTATTTTGAAACTTGCAATTATAAATTTTTAAAAAATTATAAAAAAATAAAAATAAAGTGTATTGTCTTAAAATATCTTTTATTTAACGGATTTATACTCTAATTATAATTAAACTTATAATTATTGAAAAGTTTTAGTTAGTGGCGGATCCATTTTTGGCGATAACAAGACTTGAATAAATAAATGTGAGACAAATATTTAGAATTCCTCGATATTTAAAAAGAAAAACTTTAATGAAAAACAACATTCATTACATATTTTGTGAGATTAACGATTGATTTTTGATATCTTTAAAAGTCCGCCACTTATTTGTGTGGCTTAAGGGAAGTTTTGACTAAAAATTCTTTCAAAAATATTTACTCAAATTATTAATAAATATTTGTCTGAAATTTTATTGTTATTAATAATAAGTTATTATTAATAAAATTAAGGAAAAAACTACTCAAATAGCAATAATTCAACTTCGCTTAAGCCATAATTATAATCCATATTCAAAAAATGAGGAACGAATGGAAAGTGATTTTCATTACTTTTAAGTCAAAAGTTAAAAGTCTTAACTCTATGTAAATAAAAAAAATTGATCTAGAAACTTTTTAAATCTCTAAAAGCTTGTAAAATTATCACAAATCTATAAATTTACTTATATCCTAGTTTAGTTTAGTTTTTATAAAAGTTTTATCTCTTCATCTCATAACAACTTTATTTTTTATGTATTGTTTAATAATTATAATTTATATGAAAATAATAGAAAAAATGTAATAAACAAAAGTTTTTGTTTTTTTGTTTCGATAGACATATAATCAAATTTTACGCAATTTTCAAATCCCTAGCAATAGTCCCAAAGGAATTTGTGTTCCGATTAATTATCAGCACATCATTGATAACAAATTCCTGTTTATATTTTTATTTCACTCATTACTCATTTGATTAAATCCTATCGTAATTTTAGTCAAATCAAAAGTACGATAAAAATGGAAATTCTTAGAATTGAGTGAAACCCACTTTCTTTAAAAACGAGAATTTTTGAGAATATAATTGATAAGCGATAAAGAATTTTTAGAAATTTATTTCTACATAACTTTTATGATATAAAACTACTGAAACAAAATTATCTCTTATTTGAATCTATTTAAGTAATTCCAGTGGTTTGTCATATAAAAGGCCGAGTCTTTGAAATATCGATCTCTTATTATTAATCGATAATAATTAGGATTTTGTATTCCTTTGTTTATATTCTATATAATTTTGTTTCTATAATTCATCTTGGAAAGTGATCCTTGCACTAAATTGGATTTTTATCAGAAATATAGTTTAATTAATATTATTATCAATAATAAGATATAATTATTGAAAGTATTAAATCATTTTAGTGTAAACCTTAATGGGACAATTAAAAAAAGTCCTTGATTCAAACGTTTAGATTAATTGATTTAAGTTTATTTGTCTTCTCTTTAATTCTCTCTAAATATTTATAGATTTTAATTGAAACCAAAATAACGTTTAGATAATATAAAGTGAATAAATTAAAGTCATTTTTCTTTTAAGTCGAGACTCTTTTTCACAAATGAATTATTTTATTATTCAATTCATGCATAAGAATGAGTGCGAAGAATAAAATAGTTATTCATATTTTTTGTCGAATTAAGCCTTACTTTAAGGCGTTCTGTATTTCAAGGATGAAATTCATGTCTCGAAAAGAAGAAAAAACTCTCAATTTTCAGATAAAGTAATGAAAAACAAAATCATAGGAAATAGAATTTAATTGTATTCGATATCTATCGACCAAAAAACTGTTATTCAAAATCAAATCAGATGTAAGACTTTTTTGCCGATCGATAGCTTAGTTTGGCATCAGTTCAAAAATAAAAGCAACAAGATAGATTGTCTACTATATCAAACATACTATAGATATGGTAGAAATGTGTACAACATTTTCTTAGTGAAGAATGGGTTTAACTTGGCAACTTACTGGAAACACCTCCTTCCGGATATTGGATATGATAAGAGAAATATAATTTGTTAGTTAGAATTCGTGGTAATCTCTGAGAACTTTACAATAATCTAATAATAAAAATAAAAACGTGTCTTAATTGGATTCTAAGAGCAAATATTTGCTAATAAGTTATCTATAAATCGATGGAATGTCTGCCAGAAGTTCACTGATATTTTTAATGATAGAAGAAATGTACATTTTATAATTAAGAACACATTTATTACATTTCTCAGACATTTTTATAATCAAAAGCGAAAGGATTTCAATTGAGTGAACACTAAAACACTTTTTTCAATTCTCGGTACAAATGAAATGAAATTAAATCTAAAGAAATATTACATAAACTTATAGAGACTGCGATAACTCCTACGAAAGAGACGCCTACGTAAAACTTAAGACTTAACAACATCTTGCTTATTTAACACATTTACCATTAGATTCTTTGCAATGAAACCCATCCCAAATGATTTGTTTGTTTTTTGTTAAGATTTTGAATTAAGTTAGAGACTGTACTTGCTCATTAATTAATTTAGTGAATATTTTAATGCAGTTTAAAAAGTATTTATTTATTGTTTACTGACTCTTCTTTTATTTTAGGAATAAATTAATGTTTTTTATTGAACACAAATTCATATTAATTTATAAATTATGTAATTTTAATGCAAATCAAAAAGTGATTCAACAAATTCTTTATTTAACGAACATTTCATTAATATTAGGAAGTTATCACTCAAACAGAATAATAGATCCCTAAAAAAGAATAGTCATTCAAATTAATAATTTATAAATATTAGATTCAATCACAATTAATAATGAATCATGGTAATAATCTTGGTCAAACTCTTTTACTGTTAAAATTGGTTAATATTTTTAACTAAAATAAGTTAAAATATTTTGATAATAACTCAATTTGAATGCCATCATATAATGGGATCAATTGTCAAAAGTTCATTGAATTTTCATAGAATAGATTTTATTTGAATGATATTAAAGTCAAACAACTTATCGTTTCTCAGAAATATAAGAAAATAAGTGCGGTTTTGGGTCCATTCCTTAAATCATTTCCGATTGAGTTAAGTCTAGTAAACAGAGGGTAAACCAAACTGGTATCCAATCAGAAAAGGAAAGAGTGATGTCATGAGATTAGAGAGGATTGGAGAGAGAGTGCGCTTATGTCGTAAGTGAGAGAACACAAACAAATGAGTCATCGTTTGTGGAGTTTGCGTGACTTCATTAGAGTGGTTGCATTGGGTTTATATGTTGTCTGTGTGTCCGCTCCCGACACACATTCAAAGCACTGACAGTCGACTAAACAACTGTTTCACAACTAAACATTGTTTGCCATTTCGTGAATTATTTCCAAACAAATAAACCTTTTTTTCGACAACATTTCAATTCTTATCTCAAACTCTATTTTTTTGACGTTTAGTTTTCTATTCAAATATTTTGAATGAGTTAGCAAATAATAGCAAGGTGATTCGTGTGTATGAAGTGGTTTGTGTATGAAACTGAAAAATATGGATACATTTTATGAAGAAAACCAGGAGAATATTAAAATGCTTAAAAATAAAATGACTCTGGACTTCAACTCTCCGACCAGTCATAACAGAAAGGCCAAACTCATCAAGACTTGTATTCTGGAATCACCAGGTAACTTTCTTACCTCTACTTCAATTAGAGCTCACATCAGATAATCATAAGAACGTCAATCCTTAGACATAAACATATCATTAATTTAATGTCTAATCTATTTGAATTTACCTTGATACTTGTTTGGGTGAGACAGTCAATAGTGAATTAGCATGCTTACTTTTGCAACAAACATTTCCTCGTTTAGTATAAAGTGTTTTATAAATAGTTTGTGGTCTACAGACTCTACAGTGTCTACACATTTCCAATTGAGTAAAAGGAGAAATGAGAGGAGAGTTTACTTTGATTTGATTTATCCTCAATTAAGTATCCGTTGATAACATCGATAGCACTCATAATAATTGGGATATTATTTACTTATTTTTTGAACATTTCTTTAAAACTTTTTATGATTTAATTAATAAAATATTAGACTTTAAATGTATTTTAATGTAATTTATTTTGTATTTTCAAAAGACTTAAAAATGTTGAAATTTTCATCGCCTGAATTGGAGCGAATGATTATTCAACAAAACGGTTTGGTCACCACAACCCCCACCCCATCATCTGCTTTGCCATACTTTCTAAAACAAGAACACGAGCCCACCGAAGAACAGGAACAGTTTTCTCGAGGTTTTGTCGATGCCCTCAACCAATTACATCAAACTAATGGTCAACAGTCGACACAATCGACACAATCCCTCTCTAATAATAATAATAATAATAATAATAATAATAACAATAATAATCATAACTCAAATACGAATCAAAACAATAGTCATTCAAACAATAATTTAAATTCAAATCAAAACTCACTGAACAACACTTCGAGTGATTCCTCATCTGATCTGACGATAGCCGACACCAATTCTAATACAAATACTAATAATAGAAGAAATAGTTATCATATGTTAGTGCCGACAAGTGTGGCCACCTCTGGCTCTGGAGCCACAACAGCCAAGTTCGCAGTACCGCAAATACCGTCCAGTCATGTGCCAACTACTGTGTCCGCCACTGTATCCGATGCCGAACAATATGTAGCGGTCAGTAGTTGTCAGACAAACGGCGCTCACGTACTCATCAACCAAAATGTTAATAATAACCACAACAGTGTTTTACCCCCATATTCACAGGCAGTCAACACTAGTTGTAAGTATTGCTCAACTTTTTAATCAATTATTAAATACTTCGATAAGTTTTTCGCAATTTTTGAAATTCATTTCAGTATTCATTGCTTTGAATGGAATAAATTTTATTGATTTTTGTTGTTATCTCTGATAGAAATCCATTTGAATTTTTATTAGTTTTTCTCCTCTGATATGCATTTCATTAATTTTTATTACAATTTATTCTTTGAGTTCCAAAACCATTATTTTTCATTTATTTTCGGTTTTTCCCATTTATTGCCGTTTTTGGTATTTCTTTTATTTTATTATTTCATTCACTTTATTATCTGATTATCGAAACCTTTGTCACAATTGAAGTGTTAATACCTTTTATTGTGATATTTCTGATATCAATTGATAAAAGTTTGCACTAAATTTGATTGAAATCAATTAATTTGAGATAAATATTCAATAATTTTATACATAAAGTGAATGAAATGTCATTCAATTCTAAAGAAGATATTATTTTTTGGTTAATACAAAGTTTCATCATTTGCTGCAATAGTATAAAGAGAAACTATTCCGGCTATTTATCGATTGATAGTATCTATAGTTTATATTCATATATCAGGCGATTATATGTAATATAAAATGGATTTCTTAGAGAAAGGCTTTTGAAATGAAAATCCTTTGTCTGAATGCGTGCGTAAAAACTTGCGATTTGAGGGTCGCCGGCGTTCATAAACTGCTTTTCGTTTTCAACTCAATTATGTTTTAAAACATTATTATTATTATTAGATATTATTAATGCCTTTCAATGTTTTTAATGAAAATTAATGTTTTTTTGTTAGCGATATATCCGATGTCAATAAAAATAGAACCGAATCAACAAAAAGTGAACTATTCTTCAATAAATTCTAATTCAAATATAATGAAAGAACTGTCACCACCGACTCAGACATCTCTGGCACAACCTATTGATATGGAAGATCAGGAAAGGATTAAATTAGAGAGAAAAAGGCTAAGAAACAGAATCGCCGCTTCCAAATGTCGACGAAGAAAGTTAGAGCGCATCTCTAAACTTGAAGACAAAGTCAAAGCTCTTAAGGGAGAAAATAGTGAACTTTCTATTGTTGTGAACAAGTTAAGAGACCAGGTACATCAACATCAATATTTTGTTTTATCTATATTAACTATCTATAGTTTGAATTTTTCAGGTGTGCTCACTTAAACAACAAGTAATGGGGCATGTTAAATGTGGCTGTCAACTTATGGCAACCCAATGATAGTATGACATTAAAGTGGTTGCCATCACTTGTCATCCCTTCCCATCCTTTCCCAGTGACTCCAATTCATTATCAACTCATTAAGTATTTAAATGAAACAAAAATTATGCAAAAAATCAATTTTTCTCTAAAATTCTTCAAAAATTTTGTCTAAATTTCTAAAATTGAAATTTATTTAGAATTTCTTTAGATTATATTATCTATCTTTTTACCTTGCTAAGCTAAGGACTAATTTGAGCTAAAGTATATTTTTTAAAAATATTTTATTATAAATTTTTAACAAAAAAATGTAATTTAAAAAGCAAATAAGCATGCAAAATTATCAAAGTTAAATAGTTTTCTATGCATTCAAGAGAATACTAAAATATTTGTTGATCTAGCAACTTTAATCTTCAATTTAGTTTAACTATTTGTCCGATAATGGATTAAAATTTTATTATTTTTTACTTAAATCTAAATAGAATATGTTACTTGCTAATTCAACTAAATTGAAGTCAACTTACTTTTCTGAACTATTGTATGCCAACAATGGTTTGTGTGGTGAGACAATATTTTAGTATAGCCTTGATACATTTATATTTTCATATAACTGTTGTAATTCATTTAAAATGTGATTTTTATGTTCGCTTCAGATAATAATTATTTGATTAATTGATTCCTTAATTTATTTATAATATTAAATGTAATTAATTAATGAAACGATGAAATGAAACCGTTTTTTTGTCTGATTATGTTATGGTCGCGACTCTCATAAAAATAGTGTCATTATTATGTTTTGGGACAAAAAAACGGTCTCATGAAAAGTGATCTGAGAAAAAATTCAAGTTTAAAATGTTTTTATACATTCATTCATTAATTTTTATTCATTTATTCAAAATTTAAACTTTGGTTCGATTTTGAAAAATACATTTTGTTTTAATGTTGCTTGATGATTAATTTTGTTCAAGTTTTGAGTTTTTAATTTTATTTTCGATTTTATTGATTTTTAATAAATATTATGAATAAAATTTGAAATTATAAGCAAACAATTTCTTCATTTCTTTGAATTTTGTTTTAATTTTTAATAAAAATTGCTCAATTAAATTGAGTAAGGACAGAATGGCTTTAGCATTGAACCAATAAGAAGGAGAGAGAGAGAGAGAGAGAGAGAGAGCTACTTAATGACTATCCTTGAAGATGTTGTTCATCGAAGGTCTTAGTTTTTTAAAATAGCGAATGAATTCTTTGGAGTTTTGTTATTATATTTGAGTTTTTCTTTTTTAACTTTAAATACAGAAAATTTGTGTTCACTTCGTGAATGAGGAAAATAGATATAAAGTATTAAATATATGCCCGAAAACTCCACAAAACTCTACACTTAAAC
The DNA here is from genome assembly GCA_034695785.1 of Galumna obvia. Lineage (NCBI taxonomy): Eukaryota > Metazoa > Arthropoda > Arachnida > Sarcoptiformes > Galumnidae > Galumna > Galumna obvia. Next base: position 8,683 of record JAQFZM010001200.1, on the reverse strand, counting down.
GGCCTCCACTTTTATGTTAATATGAATCACATTTTCCTTAAAATATTTGAAATTTCTGTCAGAATATTTAAGTTATTTTTTTATAAATGGATTACTTTTCAATCCATTACGGGATTGAATGGACATATTTTTAACAATAAATTGGATTTCCTCAAAGTCGTCGCTCAGAGAGGAGTAAATTGAATGCCTTTTGTATAAAATTGTATAAAATTTTTAAATTCTTACTATAAAAGAGATTTGAAAAATGTTTGTAAAAGAGATATCCTTTTCATTGTTTTCATATAAAGTAAATGTGTTTTAATTCAAAAAGAATTTCATTGAAACTTATTAAATGACATTTTATTAAATTAGGTTCAAATAAATCGATAATATTTTGAATTTCATTTATTGTACAATTTTATTAATTTGTACATGGTATGTCCCATCAATATATCTTGCATTTACTAACAGTGCTTTCATCGACAAAACATAAATAGTTGGAATAAATTCCATATATTGTTATTGTTATTAATAATGCAATTTTGAGAATCACTTAATCACTCACTACTGATATGTCATTAATACTAAACTCATCTAAACTAAAAGGAATTTCTACTAAAACTATTGGTTTTTTGGTTCTCAACGAATAAAAAATAATAATAATATTCAAAATAATAGTAATAGTAGTCAACAGAGAGTATTATAGACGACCGCTGGTATGAGTCGGGGCGGAGGGGATTCATATGCGGTTCAGTGGACGTTATAACATGAGTTGGAGAGGAGTTGGAGCGCAAATAATTTGCATTAGACTCGTATGTAAAATGTTTGGACCCACTCTTCGAATCTCTACGAATATTAATACGTTTTTCGTATCAAAAAGTTTTCGCTCACTTTTGTATGAATAGTGACGCGTGAATCCAACTCCAAATCCCTTTTGGATTTTGAATGAATGGTCTGTCCCTTTAGGTTTGTGTATACATTGTCATCACGAGTGCCGTACACACAATAAACTGAAATAACCAAGTATTTTTGCTTGAATAACAAATTTTATAGTTGAGATTAGCCCTCACTATATTTCAACGTTAAGTTATTATAAAAATAGTATTCTTATAAAGAAATGGTCACTCATTGTATTTTATATAAAATGAATGAATTTTAGTTTTAATATTTTATCAATTTTTTAGTGTTTGAAGTGTTGGTTATTTGGTTATTCCTTTTTGTACTGAATTAAAGTCTATTGAGACTATTGGGACGTCTAAACTAATATCAAGACTTGTCTATCATTTGATGCCTTTCGAGAGTTTTGAAGCCATAATTTAACCGCTGAATATCAAAACACTTTTATTATTACTGACAGCGACTATAATTCGAGAGACAATCACTTTATTGGTGGTAACGGATTCTCTTACACTCAAATTATTTTCACATTTCTATGAATAAAGTTTGACAAATGTTTGCACTAAAAATGTTTGTAATAGACCTCAAAATATTCTATGCAAATTGAACAAGGAACATCAAAAATAGACGATTTGATTATATCTAAAGTAAAGTTTTGGAAAAAGAAATTTGTTGAATGTCTCAAATTTCTTTTTATTTTGGGTTTGGCTCAACTTTCTAGGAAAGTTACCTTGGAGTTACCATTAGAACAAATTTTTTGAAACATATAGTGATCAGAAACGTAAAGAACTGATTATATCTATAAATAAGTGAGACTATAGTGTGTCTGTAGTGAGTCTGTAGTCTCCTGTAGTCTCAACGAACTCTTCGTCAAAATTACAGTCAATTTTATGCTCGACATCCCATAATTGATGAGATACTTAACTATAATATATAGAAAAGCAGTTTAGACCCAAAATATTATTATCTCTATCTATACATACATTTAATTCATATAACATTTCCCCGTATATTGTGTTCAAAAAACAGAGATTCACATCTCTTTTGGTTTCATATTATATGAAGAGATATTTTTTCTACCCTATCAGTGGTTTACCATTCGTGTCTCATCTCTCCTTTCTCTCCCTTCTCTACTTTATCTCTAATTCTATGTTCAAAGTCCCGACTTATCCATAAAGAACTACTATTTTAGTTTTCCGTTCAATAAAATCAAAACAAATTCAAAAACAAGTTATGAAATGCAAATAATAAAATAAATTACTTTATTTTTGTTACTCCAATACATTAGTTATTGAATATATTTTTAGTCCAATATTTTTGACTTTCATTTTAGAAAAACATCTGATTTACTGACTTTAAACAACTTGTTTTACAAATTATTTTTTAATCCCTAAATATATATTAAATATAGCTTTAAATCATTAAACATTAATAAAATAATTACTGTTATATTAGAAAATATTTTGTTATTTAGTTTTGTTTCCAAAATCAATAAAAAATTAATTTAATTTAAATAACTTTAAATAATTTTTTGCAAAAGGATTAACAAAATTAGTTGTAATTAATCAAATGATTTGTTGAAATAATTTTTTTTAGATTTTGAAATACAATTCAAAAATAGTTACCGAAACTAAGAAAATAAATTCAATTAATGATATGGTATACGAAATAACTGTTTTGTTGAAATGGAGCCAAAAATTTATTTCACAAAATAATTTAATATAAAGTTTTATTCTTAAGAAATACTAAATTTGATAAATTTTGCATATAACTCGTTTTTCTAAATAGGAACTTGCTCATAAATTCAAATTATCCTCAAAATTGGTAAATCATAAAAATAACGAATGAAAAAAAGTTGAATTTGTTGTAAAGTGTGGAAAATGAGTCCATATCTTTACTCTGTTAATCTAAATAGAGTTTGACAAAGCTCTTGCTAATTAACTTACAAATTATACTATGTTGAACATGGACTTATTTTTTATACTTTATACAAATTTGTTACTTATAAGTTAGGATAGGACTATTTAAAATTTGCGCTTGAAAATAGAAGCTAGTAAAAAGTATATCCAGAAAAGATGATGAAAATAATAGAACCTATTAAAGTTTATTCGATTAATTTGTTAACCATTTTAAAAACATTATTGATAGTCATCGGCTACTACTTTGTTTTATAATAGAGTTTTGACCATGATACAACGTATAGTAAGTGTGTATATATAATTATTAAAGGGTCTATTTTTAAATGAACTTGGTAATAGTATTTGAGAATGAAAAAAAGGTACTAAAATAAGTACTATTTATCCGATTGCAAGTTATAAATAATTGGTTGAAAACTTTTGTAACAAAACTCCCGTTTGAGTTATGCCTTCCCATCAGTTGTAGAGCATAAGATATAGAGAATAGTGTAAATACCTCTTTGGCCAATAATCAAAGATTAAACCAAAAAAAATATCAAGTACAAATCAAGTAAATTATTTCAAATACAGCCAAACACTCCATTGGTATAGAAGACTGAACACATTTTTGATATAATTGATAAAAGATTACTTATAAATAATTAAAAAAATCATTTTATTTTTTTTTATTTATGCATGATATTCACTAGTTGACAATAAAATTATTTTGTTTTTATGCAAATTCATAATATAAGAAACTGTAAAATATTCATAATTTCTAATTTGTTTCAATATTTTTGATTTTGTTTGCTATATTATTTTTTAAATTTAGCCATGATGATGTGATCAAAACATTTAACTAGCGTTAATTATAAAAGAGATAGAAAAGAAATTCAAATATTTCTTGGAGATTTTGAGTTATTATACTTATCTGATTGGTTATGGGTTTTCTATGCCTGTGCTAAAGGAAGAAGAGGTATTTTCTATTAAATATATAGTCAATAAAATAATTAGAAAGAATAATTCCAAAAAATTGATCATTATATTTTTTGCATTTTAACTGTTATTGATGGAAATTCAAAGCCATATTTTTAGCTTTTATTTACTAATTATTCTGGTTTACAAAATATAAAAAGGTTTCAAAATCACCGTGCTATTTTATGAGATTTCGTGATATTTGTAGAATAAGCCAAAAATCAGTGAAAAATCCCAAATTACCTTGTCATTCATTGACAAGAAGACTAAAATATGTAATGTTCTTTCCTTTGATAACTCATTTGTTGATAATTTTAAAAAATAATTATAAATAAATAAATTCTTATTTTTAGTTTTATTTTCTTCTTATTCACTTCATATCTTTGACAAGAATCTATTAATTAGGGTAAAGATTAATAACTAGCAAATAATATATTCATATACTTATAATTAAATTTATCATTTTCACAATATAATCCAGAATAATTACTTTTATTATTTTTATAACCCTTCAAGATTATGTTTGAGAGTATGTGCAGTTGAAAGGTTATCTAATATTTTGCAATGTGTTATGTAAATAAGGTATCATAAAAATAATTGCTTTCATGGATTTTTATAAACAAATATAAACTTGCATCATTTAGAATAAAAGATTTATAAAAAAAATATTTCAAAAGAGTATAACTTCCTGTGTGTAAACCACTATTACTGAAATATTTTATTAATATACTTTTACTCAATCTTTTAATTTAAAATAATACTGATTCTAAAATATGTTGTAACTATTCTTGTATATATTAACTTGCAAAATTTCGGAAAAGATTGTAGAAAATAGTTTACACATTTAAAGTTTTCTCATATTAAATCTTTTATTGTGTGAACCATTGAATCATTTCTAACATAATTTTAATTAAATTACTATTTTCTCAATTGCTATAAGTAAATCATGGTTTATCCTGGGTGATAATAAAGTAATATATCTTTTATATAACATTGTATTTATTTTAAAAAGTTTTTTATATTAATTTAAAACGTTTGATAAGTGTATAGACATTTTAAAATAATTTACTTTTTAATTAAAAGTAAAAATGATTTTAAAATATTTTTTAGTTATACTATTATCTAATCACTTGTATCATGCTCAATTAAATATTAATATTTCTGAAGAAAAAAACATAAAATCTTCATCGAATCCATATTTAGAAAAATGTTCGACAATTGCTTTAAATAGTTTTATGGAGAAAATGAGTCCCGAAGACTACGAAGAGGTAAATATAAAGGATATCCACAAACGGGTCAAAACGTGGAACGAAACCATCGATAAAATCGAAAGAATGAAATTGTTTTCTGAAAATATCACTAAAAGTTTTGAGTCAATTACACAAAGAGTGGCCTCTCGTTTGAGTGAGATTTTGCTCTTGGTTGATTTACCTAGTGATTGTATGATCGCATTAGCTAAAATTGGTACCGGTATTCAAGAAAGAAAGGAGTGGGCGATGAAATGTAAGTATAGTTTTAAAATATTTAAATAATAGGATTTAATTCATTTATTCAATAATGAAGTCATTGACGCACTTCCTATGCCTTCTTCGGGTATAACTCAGTTTGGTTTGCCTTCGATGGGTTACGACGAATGTCTTGAGTTTTATATTCCTGAATATGAGATGAGATCTAATGAAAGAATTAATGCACAGTACTGTTGGTTAGGAGCTCCTGATATGATGCCAAAAAAGTTCCATGATGACCTAGTTAACGATTCTATGCTAGAAAGTATAAACTCACAAATAAAGGTTAAAGAATCTTACGCCGTCAAAATGAAGGTTGGTCCAAGTAGAATCTCCAAGAACCTCTTGTCAGAATTCATTACTTTAAATAATTATGGAAAATCATTTATTACAAAACTCCCGTTTGGGTTATGCCTTCCCAGAAGTTGTAGAGCACAGGATATAGAGAATGCTTTGAATGAATGTAAGTTTATAATCTAATTGATCATGTTTATTTTATTAATTTTAAATTATTAAAATTCTTTACAGTATTTTATCCAGTAACTCAATTACCAATTGTAATTAACCCTGATTGTGATTACCAGAACAAACCCCTGAAACTAAACAATTATCAATGGACTGCATTGTGAGCTCTTATATTACATTTATTTCTAGTTAATTAACTATTCAGCTATTTTTAACCAAGTTAATAATATAATAGTAAAAACCGAAATATTAGAAGATTACATTCTTATTAAATATTAAAATTACCCTGTTTAATTATTTATGAATCTTTAAAGACTTTTTCAGAGAACATTTGATTAATAACAGGGATGGCCAAAGGAGGCCGTTCCCAGGAGAGGTATATACCCCTCCCTGGACCAAAAAAACCTCAACAGACATAGTGCTTGACCATAGACGTAACGTTAAACGTTTCAATGTTCCAGGGGGTATTTTGCCAATTTTGTTGCTTCAGGGGGGGTATTTTGAAATATTTGGCCATCCCTGATTAATAATTATTCTAATAAATAGAGTTTAATACAAATTTATTATATCTTTTAAAATATTATTTATTGACAATTTAACCATGTCCTTTTTATATTCTTATCATCAAAAAAACTTATAATTCTATTCACCATTTACTAGAATAACTTTCACAATATTAATAATCTTGGTATTATTTTCAACTCTATATGACTTTATCATGAAAATATTCAACAAAGAAAATCATTATCTTGTTCAATCATTTTCGGCCATCAAAAACATAAAAAGAATATACATATCAGAGATAACAAATAATAAGTTTCAGGCATTAGATGGTATTCGAACAGCACTTTCATTCTGGGTTCTATTCAACCATATTATTGGAGTCGACGCTTTCCACCTCAATAAACGTGCAGAATATTCTATATCCGCACAAATATCTGTTACTAACTATTGGTATATGGGTAGTGCTAATCTTGGTATGATGGAGATTTTCTTTTTCATGGGAGGTAAGTTTTAAATAATTAATTTAAATAATTAATGATGACTAATTATCGGTAAATATTATAAAGATGATAACTCATCTTGAGGTCTTTCAAAAAGTAACCTAGGGTTTAAAAACTTTGACAGTTTTAATATTTGTTCATAGACATTACTCTTAGTATATTTAAAAAATCAAGGTGATTTTTTATCCTATGTGGTGTTAAGTTATCCAAGATGATCTATGAAACTTTTTATTATCTGATTGTCTACGAATACTTTTGCATTATATTTGATCTAAAGTCATAGGTTCTTAAAAATGCACAGATTTGAACGCCATATATAAATAATAATTTTTAGTTATTTCATATAAAACAATATACGTAATGTTTGTAAGAATGAATTTAAAAATTAAAATGTCGTCTAAGATTTGTGCAAAACTATGAGCGTATTACTTTAATATTTACTTTCTTATTAACGGCCATTAAATTGAAAATTATCTTGACTAATTAGTAAGAGATAATTATGAATAGTTTAACAAGATTGTTTCAATTATAGTTTGTTAAATAATCTAATTATTCTCAAAATAAACTATCATTTTAATAAATAAATCACAATAAATATATCAAATTATCTTTAAAAGTTATTATGACCAGTGTTGCAGGTTCAGCCAAAGGGGCTGAATTATTTCATTATACTTACTGAATGCACTGACCAAGTCATTGCTTTGAACAAGAGTTTATTTCAAAAATATAGTTCAATTATTTTTTGCAAGATAAAACCCTTTTCATTCAATTTTATTGCGTCTTTCCTTACTCATAGAATTCATGTTACATTTGAATAGTTTTAATGCGCCTGCAAATATGATATAGTATACGCACAAATTTGGCTGAAAATTTGGCTGAACCTGTAACGCTGATTATGACTAAAACCAATACGAAAATGTATTTTTCAAATTGATCTCATGTTACAATTTATTCTTTTATTAGCAATGCTTACATCGTATGTAATGTTGGCTAAATTAGAGAAGAATAAAGGAAAATTTTCATACCTTCATTATGTAATCTTTAGGTAATCTTGCATAATATTCTCTATTTAATTTAATATATTTTAAAGGTATTTTCGTGTAATATTCATAACAATGGGTGCTATTCTCCTTTCCTTTTTGTTTCCTTTAATTGGTTCAGGTAATTATGACTTACAAACATTTAATTAATATAATAGATACATTATAGTCAAAGCTTTATCCGATAAATTTATTGATTTATTCAAGGTCCTAAATGGGATTTTCTGGCAAACTTTCAATATATCCCATGTCGTGATAATTGGTTGGGTTCACTAACAATGACAAACTCTATTGATGTAGAAATGCCTCACAAATATATCTGTAACATAGCAGCATGGTATGTATTTACTTAAAAATAGTGAACATATGGTTGCAATTCATTTTATATGAATAGTTTTGGATAGGCAAAAGATTATCAAGAAAAAAGTCTTAAACTTGCAAATAGAGCGTGATCAAATTTCCAATATATTATGATTTATATTATCAATGAATTTATTTTATATTCTACCTTAGAAAAATGTTTATAATATTAGCACCTATTAAACTACACTGAATTAATTAGTGTTCATTTTTAAAGACATTATTGATAGCCATTAATCATTACATTTAATTAATTTCTAAATATTAAGTAAATATTAAGTAAATAATAAAAGTAAAAATTTAAGATTAAAACCTATGATGAGTGAAAACCTCCAATGAGTGAACTAATTTAGTGGTTCCAAGCTTATCACTATTTAGAGGTTTGACTGTAACTAATTCTATTATTAATTTTTGTTTTATTTATATTCAATTATTATTTAGGTATATATCAACTGACTTTCATATGTACTTATTAGCTCCGATCGTATTCCTTGTATACTATCATTATCCAAGTTTATCAATATCTTGGTCAATTATTCTATTCTTTATTACAACAATAATTA
>JAQFZM010001199.1:0-20098 GCA_034695785.1 Galumna obvia | reverse complement strand
ATTTTATTCAATAAATTGAGAAATACTAATACACAACGAATTTAATCATTTTTAGTGAAATAACTAGTGATTAGAGTTTGTTTTGTCGTTTTGTTGGAAAGAATAAAGTTTTCAAATTTATTCATTAAATCATAATAAGAATTGTCGACTAGAGTTCCAACTTTTGATCCCTTAACCCTAAAGGGACCCGTAAGGGAAAAATCACTTTGGAAATGTGTAAGGAAAGGGAATGGAATTTATTTAATTTTGAATAGAAAATGAAAGGGAAGGGACAGAACGGGAAGGGGTTGAAAAATATGATTAAAATAAGGGAAGGGTTGGAAAATGTTCAAAAAGTTGCTCTAATTTAAATATTGAGTGCATTGAAGGGTATATAAGAATAGGATTTTGTTAACTGAAAGTTAGTATAGTTTTAGACTAAGACGTCTCGTTCTTTGAACACAGGGTTGTGGTCACTGTTTACCGTTAGTCGAATGTTCTGTCGGTAACTTAACTAATAGTTTTATTTGTATTTAAATCTGTTTTCATTGTCGTTTAATAAAATGTGTTTTTGGGTACGACTCGTTTAAACTCTTTCCAAATATCCCTTTAAGAGTGACTTTTCTGGGTATAGCCATCGGTCAAACCTCCCTTCGGTCCGTATCAATATAATAAACTTTAGTATTTTTGTTACTTTCCTTAATCATTGAAAAGTATGAGTAGCATTAATGTGCTTGCTCATATCTTTCTACTTTCAAAAGCACCTATCATAGGAGTCGTGAACTTTTGTCACCCATAGACAATACATGGATGACTTTGGGTTAAAAGCTTGAGCTCATGATTTTGGAAGTAACTCATATGACATATACTCATACGGACTAAATTCCTTAAAAAAGTGTCTGAAACTTAATCGTTGATTTAAATCATTTAAGTGCTCGAAATATCAGCGCTTTTGCGAACTCTTGTATCGCATGAATGTCTAAAACGAGTCCTAAAAACTATTAATTGATAAAAACTTTTTAGAAATAATTTCTATAACTTATTTATATCTAAAACAGTTTGAAATAAAAGAATATAAAAAACAAGAAGAAGATTCTGAAAGACGTCGACAGGAAGAGACCGCAAAAATGAAACCACAAAAATCAATATCACCCGATGAAGAACCAGTGGAGCGGTATGTCATCTATTTTAAAGGATTTTTGTTTTCATTCAATTGATTTGTAACAGAGTTGACGGCACAGAGCTCTCCATTCCTTCCCCTGAAGTAGAAGTCGAAGAAAAAGTCGAGAGTAAGTGCTTTACTTTGTTTTTGTTTGATATATATTTGTTGGGATTCGGGTTATAAACATTCGGAAATTTTGGATGTTTTCAAACTCTTACGTCAGTCAACTGTTGAACTGTTTCTCATTTAATCAATTTTATGTTTTAATAACTAATTGCATGAAATGCATGTTTTAAAACCTCTGATTGCATGCAGAGGTCGTATTGACTCAAACTCCTAAAACTCCGACCCCTTCGTCTAAATCTGGTGCCACTGATATTCCTATTTCTACGTCTCCCTCTCAGCCGCGTTCAGTTCAGAGCAGTGAGTATTACATTAGTATTACTTATTTAGTATTAACTAATGTTTTATAAAAACTTTCCTCTTTTGTTAACTTAAGTTTCATATCTTTTGCACGTTTTTTAATTCATTAATCGATTGATTGATTTGCATGAACTCAAAGCCCCGATCCCTTCGAAAGATAAAAGGTCTAAAAGATCGAGATCTAAGTCGCCGTTCAGCAGTTGGAGACGCAAAAAGTCGCCCTATTATGACACTGACTCGTCATCCGTGTCAGGTAGTCTTCACAACAAACACCGATTCTTCTTCTTCTCATTTATTTGACATTTTTTAGTGATTTTGTTAAATCGATCCAATGTTTGATAAGTTGTTTGTTTAACAGAACGACACAGTACTGCAGACGAGGACATCATAATAGAGGGTTCACTTAACCGCAAACACGAGTGGGAGTCGACAACAAAAAAAGCCTCCAATCGGTATAAACTCAATAAATAAAAGTTTTAAAAAATTTAATTTAATTTAAAATTTTTCAGTTCATGGGATAAGGTTTATATGGTTTTGAAGAGCGGAGCTCTTCTCGCATATAAGGATCAAAAGCATTTCAAACAAGAACCCGATAACTACTATCGTGGAGAACCTCCTCTTGATTTAAATGGAATTGTCATAGAAGTGGCCACAAATTACACGAAAAAGAAACACGTGTTTAGACTTAAACTTCCAAATGGAGCCGAATATCTGTTTCAGGCAAAAGAAGACGAAGAGATGAATGTTTGGATTAATAAAATTCAATCTGCAATTACCGAAACTGAGACCTCTCCCGGACCCTCGCGATCACAAACAATGCCGGCAAAAGGGGACGACGAGAAGAGGGATGAGCCCAAAAAGAGAGGATTTTTCACACTTAAGAAGAAGTAAAATATAGAAGAAATTATGGCCGCATTTTTAATAATTAAGAGATATTTAAGCGTTGGTCTCATTAATGAGTTTCAACAAACAGTTTTAGTCAAAGCATTTTTGTATGGACTGCGCCGTTGGCTGTGCTGTTGTGCTTCCCATTCAATTCATTCACTTTTGACTTAAAGCACATAAAAGTTGCAATTTTTTCGATATGTTTTACACAAATTTTATCAAAAATTTCCACTTTATTTACAAAACGGAAAAATTTTAGTCCTAAACCACAAACTAATGGCAGTTCAAAAACGGAGTATTTGTCGCACATCTCCTCTCAACTAAATTTGAGCTAAACCTAAGCATTTCATAAAAATAGTTTAGACTTTTAAGTCATTAAATTCATTAAAGACTGAATTCATTTAAAAAAATTATAAAAAGATTTTAGGGATTAAATCATTTATCATAAGTTGATATTAATTTTAAAAATTCCATATTTAATGACATAAATAGGAATGTATTCATAAAGTGATTAAAACAATTGATTGTATAAATAATTGATATTTTGTGAAACAAATGCAGCTTTTGATGGATTCGTTCATTAAGTGAAACGGAGTTTCAATAGATTTGAGGCATTGTTTTCATTGCATTTTCTTAATGATAATGGAATTAAAAACTATGCGTTTGGTCAGTGTCTGACAGAAATGCCCACAAATTATCCATTAATTTTTCAAAGCTTATGATAAACCACTGCCACCACTACTGACAAACCATTCTTTTATTATAACTTTATTTACGCCATTATTTAAAATAGCATTAATTAAATAGAGATTTATATTATTATTTTTAATTATTTTTTGTGTTTTATATCTTCAGTTTATTTCAATTCTTAGTATTTGCTTAAAAAATACCACCGAATTTGGGAAATATATCACATTTTGTTTATATTTAATGATATTTTCATTTGATTTACTTTTCCCACAAAATATCATCAAAAAAGCGAATTCTAAGAAACGAAATAAACTGTTATTTCTGAGTCAGTTTTGGTAGTCTTTTGTTAGTTTTCTTTATTCCTTTGTCTTATAAAATATTATTAATATATTTACATATATTTAGAGTAATTGTTTGTTGATTTAATTAAAAACAATTCAACTCAAAAACTTTAATTATTTTAGAAAAAAAATTCGATTAAAAATGTCATTGTTTTGGACTCATTTCTATTCATTTTAAAGTTAAATATATTATGAAAATGTGATAATAAACGATAATATTTATCCGAAAAGAATCGGTAAATGATTTGAAAATAATTGAATCGATTTTAATATTTTGAAACAATTTTTATTTAAACATATTTTAATGATAATTAATATCGTCTTTAATTTTTTTAATGATTTTCTTATGAATTTAGTTAAAAGTTTATCAAAAGTCAAATTATTTAAAGGGAGGGAAAAGTATTGCAATGGTTGGTGTCTTTAATGCATATTCGGTGCGATTTAAGGAATTTCAACAAAGAATTACGATTTAAAGAATTTTTATCAATCATTTCTGGTTTGTCTTATGTTGTCTTTTATTACGATTTATTTGATCGGGAATTAGTTGTGGACGTGAGCGGAGGCGGCGGTTGACGCGGCAAAAGTGTTGACTTCTCTGTTTTGGACGAACTCATTGATGTATTGGTTGATAGTATTGGTCGAAGAGGTGGTGGCGCCGAACCAGCACTCGATGATGACTGCGGTCCACAATTGTTGGACGTTTGCGAAGAATTGGAAGCGTCGGCGTTCGCCGATTCGTTGTTCTGAGTTTCGCCCTTCAAAACAACTTTAAAATTAATATAATATAAACGTAAATAGAAATTAAAGGTCTCAAACAAAAGGTAAGGGATTAAGCGTGAGGTCACTTTTTTGGCCAAAATTTCATTCAAATCTCAAGACTAACACTAAATTTAAACTAAAGATAAATACTTTATCTCTATTTTCATCATCTTCTGTGACTCCATTTTCATTTTCATATTCTTTGAGGACAACCTTTAGATTAAATCTTTTTTGATGGTTAGCATAAAAAGTGCGAACGTGTGCTTCTGTCTTATTTCCAATTACTTCTGCGATGGCCTTAAAATCGCGGCCATATTTGCGAACGCCCTGAACAGCGAGTAAGAGCTCATCATTAGTCCAGCGACTATTAATACGTGTCGACACCTTTGACGCCAATAAACAAATTAATGCATTTATTTAAACAATTAATGAATAATTAATAAATACTTCATTTGGTCGAAATGAGTCGATTCCATCCGCTATTTTATGTTTGTATTGACTAATAATTTGTTTATTGTTTTGAACGTTTCGTTTCAATGTTATAACTTCTGAGTCTAAACTCTTAAGTATAGCGTCTCCCTGTCCGGGAGGACCATTTGCTATCGCCATTAAGTCTTCATTATTCAAATACATTCCTCGCGGAGGTTTACGAGGCTTTAATTGTAGATTACGACCAGAAACAGATTCGTGTTTCTTTTGAGCACTGGTACTCTTCATAGAACCGGTTCGTCGCCAATAGGAATAACAGGTTCGACACAGAATTCCTTTTGAAGTGTTGTGGAACTGACCGCTCGATGTTGTGAAACAGTTGGAACACATGGGCTTTCCGTCACGAGAACTTTGAACCGATTCTTTTTGTCCATTTCCGACATCACTTTCATTATCTGACGCATCTGAACCGCCATCACTTCCATCGTCTTTATGTGATGTTAACTTCTTTGCCTGTCTGTCCATAAGACTAGTTCGGGTTCGAGTCTTCTTCCACGAGTAGTAATACTTGACTAAACTGGCGATTGATTTGTCCGGTAACTGATATAACATTTTTTTTAATTAATTTTAGTTTTTTTTATTAAAACTAAAGTAAAATCAAAGAAAATTAGAGATCATTTAGAGATTAAAACTTAAGATAATTAAACAAAAGGGATGGAAATAAAACTTTATTTTGAAGATTAAATTTGATTACAATATAAGGGCTCTAATATTATATCAAAGAATTTCTACAAAACTGGTTTTGAAAAGAAACGGAAAACCCTTTCTTTTATGATTTTCGAGTCAATTAATTAGTCAATCAATCAGTCAATTATTGTATCAAAAACTAAGGTTTACTCAAAAAAAGACTTAATATTTAGTATTTAAATAAAAGCATTTAATGGCTTTAAAAATAAGGCAACGAATTATCATTAGTTGTAGTGTAGGTATGGCTCAAAAAGTTGTGAAAATTATATCGAAATTTGAATTTTAGTTTAATTAAAATTCTGTAAAAAAATGATACCATTTGTCTTATTTTATGGAAATGTTTGTCGTGAAACTGAAATGCCTGTTCGAAGAGCACTTTGTCCTCAACTGTCCACTCGTCGGGAAAGGGTGTGAAGTTAGGCAGACCTGCCATCGCTTTTTCTAAATTAAATGTATGCCAACATAACATTCCTAACGCCTGTTCGCAGTTATAATTATATTTCTCTTTCGATAAATTGAGATAATCGTCGACTAAAACAATAGTAATAATGAGTTAATCATTGAAATACTTATAAAACGTATTAAACATACGTTTACTGTCGGGAATGTCATTACAGGGCGACCAAACCAATACCGCCCGTTCGGGCTCGTGATCCGGTGCTGTCAACACGTTTTCATTATAATTGAGTAAAAGTTTTATACAATAAGTGAATACCTGGCGATGAAGAGACCATTTCTGGAACCATCGCCTGATAGTCGTTCCCGACTCTCATTCCTTCAATTGATTAACATTTGATTAAAACAAATAACGATTCGAATGTCATTCAAATAATAAAACAATTGAAACAATTATTGAGTTTTATTTGAATTTATAGTAATTAAGTCTAAAAAATAGTTGAAATTTAAAATAAAAAAGTATTCAATCATTGATTTATTCGTTAAAATCAATATTTTGTTAACGAAATGACAAAAAAAGTCAATGATTTGAACAAAAGTCAAATTCATTGAAATTGTATTACAAGTGATTAAAACTATTGTCAACGGATTTAAAGAGTTAGAGACAAACCGTGGTCTGAATCGTCGCTATTATTGCTGTCATCAGTGATGTGTCCGTTGTTTGTCTGACTGTGTGGAGGACTGGAGGCCCGACCCCTTCTGGCGGCCGACCCGTTGTATTTGCTATCATTGGCAGACCGTTCCGCCAAAACCATTGTCGACGAACGGCTCTGAGATAATCGATTGGAACTAATTTTGAATTATTTTTTAATTTTAACGAATCAATAAAATAATAGTTTAATTAATTATTGTTTTATCGCTTTTTGTCAAAACGAACGCAAAAATCAAAACTAAAATGGGTTTCACTTTTGGAGATCCGTATAAAACGAGTACTCATTTCATTGGACTTCACTTAATAGTGAACTCCCCTTAACTTACGAATAGATTCGTCTCTATTTTGACGCCATTTCTTTCATTAATTTATGTTTATTTCAATCAAAACATTGTTTTAATGCTTTTCTTTCGATCTCTTCATAAAGTGGTTAAAGTGAGACAATTGTCGCAATACACGAACCAAAACCAAAACCACGATTTGTGGTCCGCTTTCGTAAGACAAGTTCGTCGCCATCGACTCATTTTAACGGTTCCGCCGATACTTTTCTCTATAATTTATTGGGATTTCAGTCGAACTCAGAATTGGAAACAAAGCAAACAATTGACTCAATTGTAGTAATCGATGGCAGGCCTTACATATTATGCTCAACAGCCGTACTTCAAGAATACATGGGTTAGATTAGGCACAGGAGTGGCACTTATGCTGACCGCCACCGCTATTGGCATATATTTCGACAAATTAGTAGAAAAAAGGTATTCATCGTTTAAGGGTCGGACCGCCCTTTACGGCGACACTACTGTCCGCAACGGTTGGCTTAACCAACAAAAACACGAATGAATTATAATTAGATTCAAATTAATATTAAATTTGTTTTCATTATTAGTTAATAATTAGTTAAATATTAGTTAAATAATCGACAAAATTATTCAATAAATACAATAAAATACAATAATTGACTAAAAATTATTTTAAATTTTATTTTCCAAAAGAGTTTTCACTTAATTTTGATTTTTATTCATTTTATGGAAATTGTATTAATGAGAAGATCGATACCAAACCCTTTTAAAAACGACAAAACTTTGTTTATATTTTTAAAGAAATATAATTATTGACTAAATTGAGTCACAAATTAACAATAATTTGACTTTTAATCAAATGATTTGCGTTCAATAATCATATTTTGGCACAACTTTAGTATTTGAGTGTATTTTCGTATAAATGGAAAGATTGTCAATAGAGGAACACATGGTTTGCCAGAAACACCTAGTTCAAATATGTAATTTATACTTTCACATATACATAAGGAAAGGGAAAGGAAAGGAGGGGTATATAAGGAAAAAACAAATCAATTGAAAGTACCTCTTTATATGACTCCATGTATGTTTAGGTTAGGTTAGGTTAGGTTAAGCTTATTTTACTTAAATGCAATTTGATTACCAATTTTAGTAATAATTACTATTATTACTATTAACTACAAATGATTTTCTATTGAGTGAATAAAAATGTTTTGTTTCTTCTTATGTAAGTCTAATAATACTGTATTTCGTTGTATTAAATGTTTTTGAGATTAAATGAGAAATAATTGTCATTTGAGTCAATTCTATTATTGAATTAATTTAATTAAATCAATGAAATTATATTAAAATGTTTGTAAAAAAGCGCCTTTTCTTGAGATACGATTAAATTAAGTAAAAGAGGTGTTTCAGTGGTTGAGTCAGTGGTATAGTGAGGGGTCAGCCCTCCAATGCTTTGACGCAATGTTTTCTCAAATCAAACTCTAACTCTTAATCACTCATATATTCAAAACATTTGTATTTTTAAAATAAATTATATTTTGATTTAAATCTTTTTAATTAAAATCTTTGGCTAAAATATTAATCGAAAATATTTATAAAAAGCGATTAAAATAAGTATTAACTCAAATGGAGACTATATTTCACGAAAAGGTAAACATTATTTTGTTTTTCAATATATGATTGAAACCGAAATGAAAATATCGTGGAATTTGATGTATAGCAAGAGGGCTCTCTTTGTGGTCAACATTGTCTCAATGGGTTACTTCAGGGCGAGTACTTCACAGCAGTAGATTTGGCTCAATTGGCCCAACAAATAGATGAACAGGAAAGACATCAAATGGCAGAGGGAGGCGAACACCGCGAAGAATATCAAAGATTTATTGAAGTATTTATTGTTTTATGGTTTGAAGTGTTTCTCAATATTTGTTATAATAATAGTCTCCGTCTGATAATATGGACGATTCAGGTTTCTTCTCAGTTCAAGTGATTGCCAGCGCTCTTAAGGTTTGGTCACTTGAATTGATTCCATACAATAGTAAGAATGAAGTCGCGGTTTCCGCTCAAATCAATCCGACGTAAGTTTATATAACTTTATATTTGTCTCTATTTATCTCTATTTATGTTTAATTGATTTATGTTTAGTCTTCAAAAGGCATATATTTGTAATTATAAGGAGCACTGGTTTACAATCCGAAAGATCGGTCGCCAGTGGTTTAATTTAAACTCTTTGTTGACCGGACCCGAACTCATATCTGATACATATTTGTCTTTATTTTTAACACAATTGCAAAGAGAAGGCTATTCCATATTCATTGTCAGTGGAATTCTTCCCAATTGTAATGCAGACAATGTTTTGGCCGAACAAATAGTGATTCAAAAGGAAAAACCGCGTCTTTTATCTGAAATTCATAAAACAAGAAATAAATCGATTGAAGTGAACACTAATGACAACAACAATCAAAATAGAACTTTTGGTGAAGAAGAAGACAAAGAATTAGAAGAAGTAATTCGAATGAGTATTGAAAGCAATGCAGAGGCAGAAAGACGTCAATTGGAGACCGCTTTAGCTCTAAGTCTTGAAGCCAATAGACCTGTCAATCAATTTTCGAGTGAAGAAGAAATGTTAGATCGGGCTCTTAAGATGTCCCTGGAGGCATTATAACACACCAGATTCATATTCTACTCACAAATGATTGAAATTCTTTTATATATGTTTTGCTAATAATATTTGTTTTTATTTATCTAATAATCGACGACTTTTAGATCAAAGGATCGGTTTATCGACCATTTGATCACTTTTTTGTTAAAAATTGTTTTCATTTTTTCCCAAATTTTAATCAAAATTAACTTTTATTTACTCTTCGATTGTAAACTATTATAAGTATTGGAATAATTGCTTTAATTCAACTCAATTTGTAATTAAGAAATTGATTGTAACTTATGTTAACTTATGTTAATCTAATGTTAATTTTCGGTGAATTTTGTGTTCATTTAATTTAAGTTCAATTTTATCAAACAATCAAAACAAGAAATCAATTCTCAGTCATTAATTATGTTTTATATAATTCATACGTTATTTCAACTCTTGTTTTATTGGTCTCTAATAGAATCGTAATAATAAATAAAAATTAAAATGATTTAAATTTAATATTTGAAATATGTTGTCAGTAAAGGGAGTGGACTGTAATTTAATGTTTATGACATCACAAAACAAAAGCTTTGAATATTTGTCAGACTTTTAAAATCATTTCACTTTAATTACTAATAAAAGTAATAATAATATATTTTTAAAAACTATTTTGAATCAGAATTTAATTAAAAATGGATTATATGTCAGGTATTGTATTATACTTTTATTTAATAATTATTGAATTAATGAGTATTTGAACGAAAGGGACGACACGTCGTCCGCGACAACAAAACAACCAAAATGTGAATTACGGTCCATACGATGGATTCAATGCCGGCCCTCAATCTTACGGACCCCAACCTTATGGCCCCCAATTTTATCCTGGACAATCAATGTATGAATCGGGAACTCAATTATTTGAAGATACGAGTGTTTCTCAGTTCGGGGGACAGCCTTTCGATCCATACGCCAATAGTGGCAATACTTTTGGTCAACCCATGTATACAACCAATGCTTCCAATTCTGCGAATATGTTTAACCAACAAATGATTTTTACTGCCGGACAACAAATTCTGAATAATCCGATGACAGCGGCGGCTCTCGACCAGTACTCACAGAATTTGGTGAATAAGGGCAGGTCTTGGGTCGGAAGTCATGTATGTATTCTAATTATATTCTAATTATATTCTAATTTATTTTATTTGAATTTAGTTAAAATATTACTTCGCGGTCGACACTCCGTATGTCATCAAAAAACTATTGCTTATATTCTTTCCGTTTACACATAAAGTCAGTTCATTTGATTAGATTTAATGAGATTTCACTGAAAATATAATATTTATTATATCGAAAGGATTGGTCTAATCGTTTTAACTCTAATGAATCGGTTGCGCCCAGAGATGATCTGAATTCTCCCGACCTCTATATCCCAACGATGGCATTCGTCACATATATTCTGGTTTCGGGATATTTGTTGGGAATACAGAATAGCTTTTCTCCAGAAGTGTTAGGCATTCAGGCGAGTTCAGCCCTGGCGTGGCTTCTCATTGAAGTGTTGGTTGTTCTCATGTCTCTCTATTTGCTCTCAATTTCGTGTTCTCTCGGATTCTTTCATTTAATAGCATTCGGGGGCTATAAATTTGTTTGGTTTGTATTCATTAAAATTAATTCTTTTATATTAATTAATTTATTTTATAGTATTGTCGGTCTATTGTTAGCGACGATACCCTTTTCACAAATGGGTTATTATATAACATTTGTTTACTTCAGTCTATCTCTCGGATACTTTTTGGTAAATTCTAAGATATTTAGAGGTTTTAATTGAAATAATTTGTTAAAACAGTTAAGAAGTCTTCACATTGCGATCCAAACAAACAATCAGTCGTCAATTCCGACGGACAGCAGAAATGGATTGTATTTGGTTTTAATAATTTGTTGTATTCAACCGTTTGTTATGTATTTTTTGACTCGAAGTTTCATTTTAGTGCCTAACGTTTAAATTGATTTAAATTTTATAAATTCTAATAAAATTTTGAAATTATTATTTTTAAATAAAACTAAAAAAAATTATTGGCAGCGGTGGGATTCGAACCCACGCCCTTTCGGACTGGTGCCTAAAACCAGCGCCTTAGACCGCTCGGCCACGCTACCTGTGGAAGAAAAGTGTCGTTGACTCAATTATTCTAAATTATAAGTAAAAGCTTTTTGTTTATAAATTAATTTAAAAGTTATTTAAAGTAAAAACGAATTTTTTATTTATAAATTTCTTTTAAGGAAAATACAATTTGTTTTTAAAACTTTAGGAACGAATCGAATTGTAAACGAATAACGAGTTTTTCGTTGCATTTCTTCGCCGACACAAAGATTATCACAAAATGAAAAGTTTGCGATTTTATCAGTTATTAAATCGCTGTTCACTTCTTCTATTCCGTGAAGATATGACTCATAGGCATCTCTTTTCAGTACTAAAAGACTTCGAGGCTCTAAAAACAGGGAAAACAGTGGATGTCTTTCATTATTTTCACTGTTTTTTGGATAAAAGTTGAGTAAAGTATGAGAACCGGTGTTTATTGTGGCCACAGTCGGGTAGAAAAGAGGTCCGTCTTCGTGGGCCTGACATTCAAACATTAATCTTAAAAGTGATTTATAAGTGAGTGATTGAGGCTCACCATAATTCCCTGACCACTCAGGTATTCATTAATGAGTACGTGATTCGCAACATTTCCATCAAAAACATTCATTTGAGACAACTTTGAAGTGTATTGTCTTAACCACTGATTAACAAAACAAAACAATATTAAGATTTTATGAAAATAATTAGAAATTTAACTTCAGGTAAATCTTCTCTAATCATTCCCTTTGGATGAGGAAATCCGCCCCAATTCTGAAGACGTCTATTAGAGAGTAGTGTCCACTTAGGCCGAGGACTATTCATCAAACTATTAATTAAACCATTTTCTTCTTCAACGGTTACAAAATTTTTTATATAATAGATGAGATCCGGAACTGATAGCTGTTCGACAATCATATCATTAATTTAATGATTTATTGATTAAATTGTTTTTAATAAATAAAAAAATATATACCGAATGTGAAACCACTTTATAGTTGTCATCCATTTTTAGATTTAAATCAAATATTTATCAGAATTTAAATAAAAAAAACAATAAATGGTTTCAAAAGCGGCGCAAAACACAAACCTTTGACTCAAAACTCGAGTCTCAACAGATTTGAGTCGATTTCAATAAATAATTGGTTTTAACTGCAATTTAAGCGCAAAATCCTTAAAACATATGGTTTTTAATACATTTGAAGATTTTCTTCTGATTTAATCATTTGATTATTTCATAAATTAACTCAGAATTAAAACTAAATTAAATAATTGACTCGAGTTATGATAAACACCAGTTATTTCGTCATCGCTTTTGTGTCGAACCGACTGTTGTCTGCATTTTATTCAGTGTTTTTAGTCATTCATTGAAATGCTTTTATAATAAATTGAATTTTAGTGTTTTATTTGATTGTCACCACTTATTAACAGTTAATCAAAGATATAAAGAAATGGAAATGAGTGCCCCTCAGAGCACAAGACGACAAAACAGAGGATATGAAGCCATTGAAACCAAAGATTTTATTGCCCGACCCTATCAGGTATTCATCAATCAATTGTCTTTATAATGATATTATAAATTTGGTTTAAATCAGATCGAGTTATATGAAGTCTGTAAGTCTAGAAATACAATCGTTTGTCTTAACACCGGTTGTGGAAAGACATTCATTGCTGTTATGCTTATAAGACATTTGTCACCCAAATGTCACTTTGAGAACAAACGGATCTTCTTTTTGGTGCCTTTGGTTCCTCTGGTGTCACAACAGTCAGCAGTTATTGAAAAACACACCGATTTGAGAGTCGGTCAGTACTGCGGCTCTTCTTTTGACAACTGGACTAAAGAGATGTGGACTCAAGAGTTGAATAAATTAGATGTCTTTGTAATGATTGACGAAATATTTCGCAAAATATTGATTCAGGGATTCATTGAATTATCACAACTGAGTCTTTTGATAATAGATGAGTCACATCGCGCTGTTGGCGATCATCCCTACCGAGAGATTATGCGTCAGTTCGGGAATTGTCCTCTTGAGAGACAGCCCCGAATTCTGGGTTTGTCTGCCAGTCTTATTTCAAATAACGCTTCGCCCGAAAATATTGAAACTCTTATTCGGGAATTAGAGAAAACATTGAGAAGTAGTTGTGAAACGGCTTCAGACTTGAGAACTATTAACAAATATGCGACCAAACCTATTGAAGAAGTGATAGAAGTGATGCCATTCAATATGTCGGTCTCTAAAAACATTAAAATTCTGAAATTAGTTTCAGAAAATTTATTGAATTTTCTGGAAGACGTAGATTTCGATTCTCTAAAAATACAAAAGAATCCGATTAGTATAAAGAGTTTGTGTAAATCTATTAAAGACACTCTCTATGTGTTGACATCAATGGGCGTCTGGTGCGCTAAACATCTCTGTAAACATTATATCAGAGAATTGAGTGATACCGTAGAAATGTTTGCCTCCACTAAATCTCATTACAACGCCTTTTTGTCAGCCGTTTTGACTGCACTTAATGTTATTGAAGTCCAATTAAGTGATTTGTTATCTGATTTGACTCCTATTCAAAAGCTTAAAGACTATACGTCTCCCAAACTTTTAGATTTAGCGAAACTACTAAACTCTTATAATACTTCTGACAATTTGTGTGGAATCATTTTTGTTGAGCGCCGATCTGTTGCTCGCGTTCTGTGCCTTTGGTTACAAGAAATGGTAAAATTAGAGACTAAAGAATTTTCTCATTTAAAAGTGGAATACGTTTTGGGTCACGGAAGTAGTGCCGGCGCTAATGTTGAGTCCATGAATTACAAAAAACAAGAGGAATCTCTTAAGAAGTTTCGATCTCACGAATGTAATCTATTGGTGGCCACTTCAGTGCTCGAGGAAGGCTTGGATGTGCCAAGGTGTAATCTTGTCGTTAGATATGATCCTCCAAAAACTTTCCGCGAATACATTCAAAGTAAAGGTAGAGCTCGAGCTGAGAGCGGAAAATATATTGTTTTTATCGAAGAAAATCACTTCTATTTAAAAACAAAAGAAAATCTGAAGAGATTTAAAGAAACCGAAAAAATTTTAAGTCTGAGCTGTCATCAGAGATCGACTCCAACTGAAGCTGAGATCGAAGAAAGTTTTGACGACCAATTGGTTGAGCCTTACGTCGCTAATAATACTGAAGGCAGTGGTCGAGTGAATCTGAACAGTGCTATCGCTATAATAAACAGATATTGTTTGAAACTGCCCTCCGATTCATTTACAAAATTGACGCCACAATTCAGAATTGAAGAGCAGTCCGACAAAAGATATGTCTGTAGACTAAGACTTCCGATAAACTCTCAAATCCGTCACGAAATAACAAGTATTCCAATGCCTACAAAACTAATGGCCAAAAAGGCGGCCGCTCTAAAGGCGTGCGAAATATTACATAAAAAGAAAGAATTAGACGATAATTTTCTTCCCGTTGGAAAAGAAGCCATGGATTTCATTAAAGAACTCGGACTCGAACATCCCGACGAAGAATTGGAAAGAGTAGAGAGAGGTCCCCGTCCAGGCACTACCAAAAGGAGACAGTACTACACAAAACTCGTGGCAGAAGTTCTTAATAAAAGTCCAATTGAACCGAATGTCAAATGTTTTTTATATGAATTTTCAATGAAATTAACGCAACCCATTCCTGAAGAACAGAATACTAGGGGTAGAAAATTGACAGATCCGGCCGACACCACTAAAAACTTCGGAATTCTCACCCCTCAAAGAGTTTCTTCTATTTGTGATTTTCCTGTGTTTACCCGATCGGGAGAAGTGATGGTAAGATTAGAACCAATTAGTAGTGACATTGTTTTGACTGCAGAACAAATCGAAGAGCTCTCAGTTTTCCATAAATTTACTTTTGCTGAAGTGCTTCGTCTAATCAAATATCCGCTTCAATTCGATCGACGAAAAGCTAATTCTCGACATTTTGTGGTTCCTATCGATTACTCAGAATTAGGTTTTAAGGAAATTGACTGGAAGTTTGTTAAACTTATTAAACAACATAAGGAATCGCCGCTTAATTCAATGTCTGCTGAAGAACGTAAAAACTTTGTATTTGATGCCAACAAATATAACGACGCGGTTGTGATTCCGTGGTATCGAAAAGATAAGCCACAATTCTTTTTCTATGTCGCAGAGATTTGCTATAATTTAAGTCCTAAGAGTCAGTTTCCCGATGAGGGCTACGAAACATTCGAAAAGTATTATTCGGGTAAATATAATATCGAAATAATGAATAGCACTCAACCATTACTCGATGTCGATCACACCTCTGCTCGACTCAATCTTTTGACCCCACGTTATGTAAACAGAAGAGGTGTATCCCTTCCCGCGAGTACTGCTAAAACTAAGAAAGAAAAGCGAGAAAATTTGCAACAAAAGCAAATACTTGTGCCCGAACTGTGTAATGTCCACCCCTTTCCCGCTTCTTTTTGGCGAAAGGCTGTTTGTCTGCCATGTCTTCTCTTCCGACTTAATGCTCTTCTAGTGGCTGAACAGCTCAGATCAAAAGTGGCTGAAGAGAGTGGAGTCGGTATTATTAATCTTAGAGATGATATGTTGTGGCCACCACTTGACTTTGGTTGGGTTATGACTCAAGAGGATGATCTCAACGACGAGTTATCTCAAACAGTGGTTACCTTTAAACCGGAACAACCCATTCAAGAAGAGTGGGATTTCAGCGAAGAAAATGCTTTGGAGACCGAAACTAATAATATCGACAATAATTTGGTGGTCAACGAATCAAATGAATCAACGGATGAATTAGTTATCGATACTTTCAATCCCAACGATTATGTCATAAATGAATTCGATGACGAAGATTACGACAACGATCTCTTTGATGAAGCCATTGATTTTGATATTCCTATTAATATAATTGGAGGTCCGAATGGCTTTAGTTCCACCACTATTCCCAGTAATTGGGGTTTTACTCAAATTAGTCAAAATGGGGTTCAAATCCGTGAAATTAGTGACGACAACGACTTGACAGCAGACAATCAATTGGTTAGAGTCGGATCTCCGAGTCTTTTCAATGTTACGCTTCCAAATGTAAGCGAAGGCCGAGAATGGGATTGTGAGGAACCGACTACAGTATTTCCTATTGGCTCAACTGTCCCACAATTGGAATTTATTCAGAGCACCGGTGATCTTAATATTGTAGGCCTTACAAAAGATTTGGCTAATTTTCCGGTCGAAGAATTCGATAGTTTTGATGGTTCGACTGATATCGAGGATATTTATAGCGACGAAGAAGAGGTCGAAGAAGAATATAGTGGAGGAAAAACTAATTTTATATCTCCTAATAAAAGTCGAAACAGATTAGCAGATATTCTTAAATATGAACTCTTTGTTGAAACAAATAATGAAAACAATGACACAAATGAAAAGTCAATCGAAAAACTTTACAAACAATTTGATAGCGAAGAAAAAGTGGAGGAAGAAGTGGGAGAAAACTTCGTCGAAACGACACAAAATATTTCTAATTGTGTCGAAAATAATTCAATTGAAAGTTCGAATGAATATTCAGAATTGGTTCAACTCTTCCGCCATTTGATTGAAGATGAAAATGATGTCTGCAATCAATTCAGTAATTTATCGGATGACGAAAATGAAGAGGAATTTAGTTCTCAAAATGAAAAGTTGTCCGAATGCTTCTCTAATATTGAAATTAATGGCGAAAAAGAAACTAAAACTGAAGAATCCGTCGGGTATTCTATACTATTCTATTCTATTCTATTTTCTATACATATTTTCATTTATTTTAATTTTGATGAATAGTTTTAACAAAATATTTTTATAATTTTGTTTAGTTTCGGTGATCTTTTGCCGGATAGAGATATCAATGAAGTGTCGGGAAAACCATTCATTGAAAATTTTGATCCTTTAAAGTCTGACGTTCATAAAGAAGGGCCCAGTCCTGCAATGGTTTTACAGGCGCTGACGATGTCTAACGCCAGCGATGGTATTAATCTCGAAAGATTGGAAACCGTCGGCGACTCTTTTTTAAAGTAAAGTCAAACTAATTTATCGGTCGTTATATTTATGTATACATTATTTGTATATTTTTAGATACGCTGTGACAGCATTTTTGTATTGTGTCTGTCCTGGTATTCATGAGGGAAGACTATCTTATCTGAGAAGTCGTCAAATAAGTAATATGAACTTATATCGATTGGGCAAAAAGATAGGCGTCGGACAGTTTATGAACGCAACTAAATTCGAACCAAACGATAATTGGTGTCCGCCATGTTTTGCGGTATTTTCTCACTTATTATTAATAATTTCTTATTTTTTAATTTTTATTTTCAGATTCCGGAGGGACTCGAAAAAGCTTTGATTGAATCCAATGTTAATAATGAGTCAACAGTTTATGACATCGGAAAGATTGAAAACTTAAATAGTTTGAACGCCGATCAGATCAGAGACAGAATAAAAGGTCTTTCAAATGAAAAGGTGGACAGCGATTCAACTATAAAGCGAACTCAAGCCTCAAGTGGTCTCACAATTCCTTATAATCTTTTGACTCAACATTCGATTCCCGATAAAAGTATTGCCGATTGTGTCGAAGCCTTAATCGGTGCTTATCTGATATCTAGTGGTCCGCGCGGAGCACTCCTTTTTATGAAGTGGTTGGGCCTCAAAGTGATGCCCAATCAAGAAGTGAATAATGACGATACCGATGACCTGATTTGGCACTGGCTTCCAATTCCTAAGTCTCCCCTTTTATTGCCTTTTGATGAGAACGAGTCACACAATTTAGAGATCGCAACAAATAATTTGAATAATTTATATTCGGGACAGAAATTAGAAAAGTTTGAGAATAAGATCGGCTATAAATTCAAAGACAAAGCATATTTGGTTCAGGCATTTACTCACAATTCTTTTTATGAGAATCAGGTGACTGACTGTTATCAAAGACTTGAATTTTTAGGAGACGCTGTCCTCGATTATCTCATTACTCGATATTTATATGAAGATCCTTCGGCTCACTCTCCGGGCACTTTGACTGACTTGCGCTCAGCGCTCGTCAATAACACATTTTTTGCTTCTCTTTCAGTTAAATACAAGTTTTATAAACACTTGAAGTTTATTTCATTCGAGTTATTCCGAGTAGTGATGGCTTTCGTTAATAAATTCAATCAAAATAGAAATCAAACGAATGATTTAAATCTACTCTTAGTTGAGGGCGAATCAGAAAATCCCGAAGACATTGAAGTTCCCAAAGCTTTGGGCGATATTTTCGAATCGGTTGCCGGCGCTATATTTCTGGACAGCGGTATGTCTTTGGATGCCGTTTGGATGGTTTACTACAAAATGATGAAACCAGAAATCGGTTTGTTTTCAATTATTCAAATTTTATTAAATTTAAAAATTATTAAAATATGTTTTCGAATATAATTTTGAAATTCTTTGAAAACAGAATATTTCAGTTCACACGTTCCGAAGTCTCCGATACGAGAACTCTTAGAAATGGAGCCCCAAAACGCTAAGTTTGGAAAACCAGAACTCATTTCGGGACGAAAAATACGCGTTTGTGTTGAAGTGTTTGACTTCGGAAAGTATGTGGGCGTCGGACGCAACAAAAGAATAGCCAAATGCACGGCCGCTAAACGGGCTTTACGTGCCTTAAAGTCAAGACAAAGACAGTAATCAATTAATTTTGTTTTACTATTATCTGTGATTTTATTTTTAAAATAATAGTCCATTTCTTTGCAAATTAGTCGCAGTTTTTATATTATTCAAACATAAAAACATATCTTTTCATAAAAGAAATCAAAATTTATTTTCAATTAATTTGAAACTCTCTTAAGATTTGCAAAATTTAAGAGAAATAATATTTTAAAACAAATGATTTAATTTATATACAATTAATAACGAAATTTAATAAATAAATTCATTTTTAAATAAAATTTTATTAAAATTCCAAAAACTGACTCAACTCTCAACTCGTCATCAAATCAATTGATATAAAATCACTTCACAGAAGAGTTTCTTTAGATTCCAGAAATATTTATTTGAAATAAAGTCATTTAATTTATTTCCAATTTTATGGAACTTTACTGACTATTTGTGCACAAAATTTTCTTAACTTTTAGTTTTAGAAAATTTCCGTAAATTTTTTTTATATACATTTTTATGGAAAATTACTGACCATTTGTTGTACTAAAATCGCACAAAATCTGTTCTTACAGTTTTTCTGACAAGTTTTGGGTCTTTTTTGGTTTTTTCAACATAAAAGCTTAAGGAAAAGCTTAAAATTTCCTTCAATTCTCAACTATGGAATTTTGGCACCAATATAACTACATTAAAATCATTATAGTATCTAGTGATGAGCAAAGGGTCAAAAGGTTAAAAAAATCCTTTGACCCTTAACCCTGAGGGTTAATGATTTCTTTAACCTTAACCTTAACCCTGAGTCAAAGGGTTAACTTTCAGGGTTAACCCTTAATTTTAATAACATATTTTATGCCATATTAACAATTCATTTTCAATAATATTATTTTTTTA
>JAQFZM010001198.1:0-20109 GCA_034695785.1 Galumna obvia | reverse complement strand
AACACTCAAAAACTCATTTAAAGGATAAAAATGAACACAAGTTTGGTATTCAACTCATCTCTGAAGACAATGAATGGATGTGTCGTATCTGTAATATTGGATTCAAAACTGAATATATTTTGAATAAACATAAAGTGATTCACAAATGAGTTCTTCAGAAATGTTTGACTCAAATCAATGGTTCAAATCTCATGTAAAGTCGATTTACTTAAAATTAATTAAAGAATTTTTAATAAATAATTATTAAAATAAAGTTAATTAAAACATATTTCAAAACTATTCCTAAACTAATTATATTTCTATTCTCTTATAATTTCTTAATTAAAATCAAAAAAAAACTTTATATTAATTTTTCTAATTATTATTTGTTTTAAATCATTACATAAATTAATTATTTGCGAATAAATACAATAATTATTGAATTTAAGCGAAACTTTGATTTTAAAGACTTGAATCTTATCTGAATTACAAAAATAATTTTGTAAACCACTTATTGATTGAATCACAATAGATGTACAAGATCATTCTAAAATGATTTTATTTGAAAATATAATTTATTTCATAAATAGAAAAAAAATTTCACTGATTTTGATTTTATTGAAATTTTTGTTAATCATTATTACTTTACTCGGATTTAGTTCATTATTAATCGAATTCATAAGTTTGGTTATGGTTTAAATATTTGGCGCTTTATTACACTTTTTAGTATTATTTAATTTACTAAAAAAATGAAAAAAATTTATAAATAAAATGATTTCAACAAAAATATTAATAAATTGATGATTAACTTATAATTAATGTTATTTTAAATATATTTTAGATATAACTGTTTTATATAATTATAAGTAATTGGAGTTTAATTTAACCATGCTCAATGCTCAATACTAGCCTAATTCATATCTTAACTTTTATTATAATCACCCGAAATATTTATAGGAAAATACTTATAACATATATAAAACATAAATGAATCTGAATTGAACAAGGGTATATCGAAGGCATAAGATATCGAAGTTCTTTTTATGGTTTAGTTCTAAATTAAATAAAACGAAAAATATTTCTTATAATTTATAAGTTATAAACAATTATTGGGACGAATGGGTCTGAGTTTCATTTGAACTGTTTTGAGTGAATAACTTGGTCCTTGCCATTCAGACCAATAAATTCCTTTGTATTCTTGTGGTGAGAGTCCAGATAAGTACTGTCCATTGAGATTAGCTTGTTCACATTGATTGTACCACCATCCAGCCGTGTGTTCTATTGCACAGTTATTTTCATACCAATTGTCGTTATCGTTATCTTTAGTGGAGAAGTGCATAGAAATGTGATAACTCATAGCATCGCCGGCGTCGCCCTATAGATAGACTCATAGATAAACTTAAAAAGAAAAAGAAATGTTATTTGAGTTATACTTCAAAATTTCCCAAAAGTTTTATCATATAATTTTCATGTTCTGATCCGATGGCAAAACCCATATATTTAGCGAATGCTTTCTCGCCCTCAAAGTCTTCCAAATCAATGCGAAGTTCGTATATATTCTGATTAGTTATGCGATGAATGTTATCATTTCCTAACCAAAACTCATTCGCAACGTTTCCGAAGCCATACTTATATTGAAACCAATCTCGAAAAAAGTCGACTGTGCCGTCACTTCTGCTTTGAAATACAGTCCAACCGCCGCCGTCTGTCTTCATATCACAGAAAACAAAAATGGGTTCGTCGGCACCCATTGGTTGGATTCGATAGACTCCACTCAAGTTCTTTCGATTTTCGTTGTCTTGAATTTCTTTACAGTCTTTCGGCAAATAATTACTTGAATTTGAGTCAAAGTATGAGCTTTTTATGAAAACATTAGGTTTTTCTAATTTTTTCATTTCTTCCAAAACATTACGAATCGCTTTATTAAAGGATTTGATTTCGACATAACTTTTAGAAGTGTTAACCATTTGTTTGCTTTCACTCAAGAGTTGGAACACATTATTTGTTAAATTTGTGACCTTTTCTTCCATTATATTTGAAGATCTCTTCAAACCAATGAGTGTCGACTCAATTAGTTGTAAATTAGTCTCTGTTTGAGCCTTCACTACATTCACCGAAAGTTTTGGATTTGGATCCGATTCCTTTGGTTTTGTACTTCTCTTATCAACAGTTCTTAACTGTTCTGATAACCAAATTTTATTAGCAGTTTGTTCTTGCTCCAATTTGTTGAGATCTTCCCTTATAACTTCTTGAAGTGTAATAGTCTTCCCTAAGTCTCCTTTGATATCATCGAGTCTTCGAGATATGCGGGCCTCCGACCGATCCATTGTTGAGATAATATCTTGTCGTTGACTTTCTATTCGAATCAACGATCGATTTATTTCGTTTAAAGCATTGTTTTGTCGCTGGGATTCACTTTCGAGGATTAAAATTCGGCGAAGAATTTGTTGTAAAGAATTGATAACTTGATTAGAGTTTAGATTTATATTTGAGTCTAAATTGGAATCGATTGCAACCATCGATACATTCGAGGCTTTCGATGTTTCCGACAAAAAACAAATTGAATTTAAAATAATTAACAGAAAATAAAGACTCAAACAAATCATTTTTAGAGAATTATTAAATAATTTGATGACTGATATCTCGATAACAGTCAACAACTGTTAAAGAGATGTCATTCACTAAAAATAGAAACAAATTATATTTTCTTTGAACTTTTGCCCAAAACTTTTTTAAAAATGACATTTATTTGAATTTTTAACCTAAAATTTTGTTATCATTACTGACATCACATTAAACACTAAATTTTTTCAGAGATATTAAAAGTGAGAAATAAAAGAAATTGAGAGGACTTTTATTGGAAAGAATTTGACACAAACTCTTGTATTCATTGAACACATACTTAGGACTGCAAACACACGACGAAGAGTTGTCATTATTTTGGTTTCCGACACAAATCCGGTAACGGTAATCGATGGCACATCTGTACAGACCTGATATACAAATATAATAAATTTATTCGTATAATTCTTGACATCAGAAGTCATCTTTCAATCACAATATTTAAGGTATTGTTGCTGTGATTCAATTCTTTCGTCTGATTTGATGACAATTTTTCAATCAAAACGAAATTATAATTAATTTAAAAGAAATAATTTTTAATGTCATTACATGTAATAAGAAATTTCTGATGTCTTTTGAACTAATTATGACGATATTATGTTAACACTTTTATTCTATGATTCTTTGGATAAGGATTAGAGTCTGTCATTACTATAACTAATAGTATTAGTTATAAGTTATAACTTATAATTAATAAGTGATTACGAACTTATTTAACAAATATTTTCAGAGAATTGCCTAAATTTTAACCAATTTATTAGAAAATAATATGTTTGACATAAATATTTTCTTTGATTACATTTAATTAATTCCGAATAAAATAATGTTTTAAATTAATTTTAATTCAAAAGTGAAGACTAAAAATAAATTCATAAGAAAAACCAATTTTGGATTTTTGTATAAAAATGTATAGAATTTTTGATACAATTTTGATATAATTTATTAAAAATATAAACAAATAAACAAAAATTACAACAAAAACAAACGCCTAAAGATTAAGAAACCGATGGCGAGACTCAAAACTGCGATCAAATACGTAGTAAATCGTGAACCGGACGACGAGGACTGCAGATTGACGTTAGTGTTGACATTTTGTGTGACGTTTGCCATTGAGTTAGTGTTAGTCGTATTGGAATGAATTGGATTTACATTTCTTCGATGGACTTCTGTTTCGCTTATATTTTGGTCGTTCGAAACAACTGGTGTTTCATTAGAAACGGGACTCGACTCCGGTGTAGAACTTTGTTGTGCTGTAGAACTCTCTTCTTTTGATTCATTTGACTCATTCTTATCCGACATTTTAGAAGTCGTTCCCTATTTTTATATTATTTATAATTAATATTAAAAATAAAATTTAAAAAATTGAAGAAATACTTTAAATCTGATTTGTTTTGCGAGTTCTTTAGCCTCGCGATTGGCTTCACTTTCAGTTAGAGTCGAATCTTCACATTTCAATAAACGAGTGATTTGTCCACACGAAGGACAGCACCAGTTCTGTGACTTTAGAGCTAATGTTTTCCTCTCATCTGACGGATAGTCTGAAAATTGAAATCTAATATAAATATAAATAAAAGAATTGAGTGCAGACCGAGTGATCCGATGGCACCCAACCCTTCTGTTGGCATAAAACCAATAATAGCGAGAAGTGCTGTTCTAATAGACCAGGAGGGCTGCCATGACTCCGGATGATGTCCTGAAATACTCAAACATATTTTCTTATTGATCTCAAATCTTCCGTTAGGGGTAAGCATTATAATAGAGGGCGGTTTCATTGGGTATTCCGTCGGCAAAATAATGCGTCCGTGATATACACCGCCTCCAAAGTCTGAGTCGGGCGGACCTCTCACTGTGAAATGCCATTCAAACAAATTATCCTAAAATATAATTCAATAAATAATTGTCATATATTTTAGTGAATA
This sequence comes from Galumna obvia, assembly GCA_034695785.1. NCBI lineage: Eukaryota > Metazoa > Arthropoda > Arachnida > Sarcoptiformes > Galumnidae > Galumna > Galumna obvia. The sequence goes on along the minus strand of JAQFZM010001198.1, from coordinate 15,589 downwards.
GTTTAGACTCACATCGAGTGGTTGTGCGAAATATTCAGGACTTCTGTCGTTAAGCAATTCCTTCGCCTCTCTATACAAACGTTTAACGGCTGTTAAATACAATCAAATTATTATTTTATGTATTTAAGTATAAGTGATGTCAGACCTGGAGATCGATTGTTGTATTGACTCTCCATTTGTGCACTAATTTATTAATTAATTGGTTTTCAATTAAAATCTGTTTTGTTTTGATTTTAAATTGAAATTTAAGTCAAAAATTCTGATTTCAATATTAAGAAATTGTTTTAATATATTAATGAAAAATGAATACAAAAAAAATGTCAAAACTTTTGTGCGAATAGTGTTTAACAATAAATGGATTTAATTTGAATTAAATAAATGAATCAATTATTCAAAAATACTGTTAATTAACTAAAATACAAATCGAAGGTTACGTCACTTTAAGTCGATATAAATCGCATCAAAATATAACCAAATAATGGTTTTGTCGTCAGATGTCAACACTTTTAACATTTTCACAACACTTTAATGTTTGTGAAATTTAACAAATCTTTTGGGGAAATACTTTTTTTTTGTTCAAAAATATACACTATTTTTAGTTAAGTTTTGTCCACAAACTTTCATTAAATTCTAATAAATAGAAAAGTTGTCCCAAAAGTCAACATCCAATCAGATCTTTGATATTTTTTTTTAATAAAAATATTGTAGACTTATTAGAGTTGTTTTAAGCTATTTTAGTGAACAAATATTAGTGAAAAATTGTTTCTATGTTTGATGTGAATTGAAATGGCGGACAGAGTTTAAAGTGATTTAAAAGTGTTGTTCAAAGAATTGATTTCCGAAAACTAATTATTTTATAATTAATTTATTGAACTCTATTTTGCAAATCTATAATTGTTTTTAACGATGAATGAAATGGTGAGTCCTTCCAAACGTATCGGACATCCGATGAGAGCCCGAAAGAGGAATCGACTCATATATAACGAATACGAAGAAACACAATTTAGTGGTCGATCGCCGGTCGCCGGACAACACTCCTCACGAAAGAGTCAGAGATTGGTTACTGCCCTCACTTCTACTCATTCAGTTCAGTCGCCAACTAAGGGTCAAATAGGAGTTTTGGACAAAAAAGTGGCGCAAAAAGTGGGGCTCAGACTAAGAACTCTTCTAAAGTTACCGAAAGCACACAAATGGGTTTGTTTTGAGTGGTTTTACGCAAATATAGATCAGCCGCTCTTTTTGGGTCAAAACGATTTCTGTATTTGTCTGAAAGAGTCGTTTCCTCATTTGAAGACTCGTTCACTGACTCGCGTCCAGTGGTGTAAAATCCGTCGACTGATGGGTAAACCCCGTCGATGTTCGGCCGCCTTTTTTGCTGAAGAGAGGGCTTCCCTTAACGCCAAAAGGAATAAAATACGTCATTTACAGCAACAAAAAGTGGTTGACTTCACTCAATACAGAGATTTACCCGAAAATATTCCTCTTTCTCTTGTAATCGGTTCTAAAGTTACGGGTCTTTTACGTAAACCACAGGACGGCCTCTTCAGTGGTGCTATCGATGCGGTCGACACAACAAACGGAACGTATAGAATAACATTTGACAGAAACGGAATCGGAACTCATTCTTTACCCGACTATGAAGTGCTATCGAACGACACCCCAGAGTTTATTCCACTCAATTCATTTCAGACAAAAGTTAGGCCAAGACTTCCAGTGTTTACTTCTCCCCGTTTTCTTGAATTATTGGGAAGTCAGGTCGCACAGGCTTTGGGTGATAACGACCCACTATTGGCCGGACCCACTCCACCAAAAACTGGAGCAGTTATGAGCTCTACTAATATGGCAGAGGAGGGAACTCTCGGAGGATTTCCCATCAAATTTTTAGCGCTTTTGGTTCGTCTCTCAAAGATTCTTCAGGTGAAGAAGAAAAAGATAACAGAACTGAAGGCTATGAACACTGAGGCCGAGAAGAGTCGCTCTCTTCAGGAAACCATTTCTCATGAATTTCAGAAACATTACGCGCAGACTATTCTCGAATTGGAAAAACTAAACACTGATTTGAATGACTACTTGAAAGCTGTTCAACAGTTCAGCGCAGAAATGGCACCCGAACAGGGATTGGCACCCATAGCACAGCCCGATGTCGTCAAACAAAGATATTTGGTTGAGTCCAAAGAATTAGTTGAGAGAAGTTTAGCCAATCGTTCGGTGAAAAGTGAGACATCGATTGATCTGATTTCACATCTGTTGTCACTTATGCTTCATTTGAGAGGATTCGCCGACTCTGAGGTCAGCTCTTATGAACTAAAATCACTTTCAGAAACTTTAACAGACGTCAGGAAAATGTTGGAGCCCTCGAATGTCAATCAATACGAAAATCAGGTCGAAGTTCACGTCAATCACATTCAGACCAGTCTCAGCCATTTGGGAAATTTGGGCGCATTTTCCGAATCAATGCTCGACCCCTTATGATAGACTACTTCTCGAGTCTATTAATCAATTATTGCGTACAAAGAATTTGAATTAAATTTAGTTAAAAATGTATTAATAATTATTTTAATTCTCAAAATATTATTCAAATTCTCGACAAAACATTATTTGAAGAATTGTTTGCAATATTTGTCATTTGATTTGAATTTCTCAGACTTTTGTAAAATAATATAAAATGTTTTAATTTCTTACTCTTTTCTAACATTTATTTACAACATTTCTATTTTCACTAATAATATGTAATTAATTAAATTAAATCTAAACAATCCTATGATTTTAATAAATAGTTTAAATTAGTTAACACTTGAGAGCACCGGTTCTAACGAGTCATTAGTTATGATATTAGTCTCAAATAAATATAATTTAATATAAATTATTATTCAATAATTTTTTGGAAAAAAATTAAATTTAAAATTTATATAAAATAATTGAACTCTTATTTAGAGACAATTATTAGACTCGAATTTGACAAAAATGAAGTTTTAATAAATTCTTAAAACCTTAAGAATAATACGTAATGTTATGTCATTTTCTCATTTCTTCGATAGTATTTGCTTTGAGAATAACATTATCCCTCATATTCTTCGTGAGCCATATGAAAGGCTTCTCTCCCTTTTTCTCGTTCAGTGCTGTCAGTATTTATAGCAAAAACAGATTCGTTGGTTGTCGTCGTCGCGAACTAATCGAGAGTCGAGTTCTTCATATCTCTGGTCGTCGTCTAAAGGAATTTAACTCTTCTTTTGATTCGCTTTTAATTTCTTTGATTTCTTGTGATTTAATTCAAATGATATTCAATTATCTTTACTTTAGTTTTTATTTATAACACTATTTTCGTTTCTTTGGGTATTAAATGAACTTTTGTTTTATAGACTATTGGAGAGTATTTGAATCAATTCTTTTCTGTGATTAACCATAATTGTGGACATATCTTACTCCAAGTCTTTAATAATTTGATGAAATTCTTATAAACGTTGAGATTTGTATTCTTCGGTCACTCTATTCTTATATTCTTAACTTAAGAATCGATGAGTGGAATGGGTTTATCGTTGATCACGTGTTATGACGTACTGCGAGACACAACCTTTAGATATAGCGCTCATACACTGAAAGACTCAGTTTATTCTGTCTTTCACTTCAGGTCTGAAAAGTCACACAGAAATTGTCATTCTTTATGTGTTTCGACTAATTCTGAGGTAAAGAGTGGACATAAAGTCTTTGAGACAATGGATGATAACTAAAACATATGATCAACAAATTGAAGTCTTTGTTAAAGAGATGAGTTCTGTCAGGTCTGTACTCTTCCTTATCTTTTGATTCTTAAAATTAGAAAAATTAAAAGTTTAGTCCATTCTTTCAATCCATTGATTTTGAATTCAATAAATTCTTACATAAATTAAATACAAATATATTATGAAATAAATAAGTGATAAACAAGTTTTGGAACACTTCTTCAGTAATTGTTTTATAGCTTAAGAAAATTGTTTCACTCATTGTTTAACTCAATATTGAGTACAGAATTTTTGTAATCAGTTTATATAATACTGAAAATTTAATGAATCTTTAATATTGAATATCTTTAGTATTACTAATAAAGAAGAACCGGTGCTCTTAAGTTACCCACAATTGGAAGCCATTCATTAGAAATAATCTCTTTTACTCTTATTTTCAAGTTTTAAATCATTTTCTCATTACTATAAACATTATTTTATTAATTATACTTGCTTAGTTTTCAATTTTGATTCTACATTGATTTTGATTGTATTACGATATTCTGAAAATTGATCTTGCAAATAATATTATCATTGAATTGTGAATCATTTAGAATCAAATGTGTTTTAGAAGAAAAGGAAAGACAAGATTTAAGTGATAGGTATGACTCAAATTAATTCTAAAAGTTGTCGGAAATATTGTCGATAACTTTTATAGTGTTTTTGTTAAATCAATTATAGGATGTATTGAATGTATGAACTTTTTATAAACCAAATCAAAGTAGAGAGAAGTGATAACTGAGCCTTAATTTATCCCAAATTGATCTCAAATCTATCCTTTGGCCAAACCATTGAATAAATAAAAGAAAACTTATTCTTCAATTGTGGCCCAAAATAAAAGCAAATGATTTAATAAAATAAAATAAATGAAAGGCTTTCCATAAAAGTTAGTCGAAAACTAATATTCAATCATTAAATGTTCAATCATTGTAAGGGGTATTAAACAAAGAGTAGGTTATATGGAATGTGTTTTTTGTCAGTGATCTCGACATTTATGATCACAAAAATTATTTGTTTACTCCTAAAAGCAAAAGCATTTTCGTGTTCACTACTATTCCCTACTATTGGACCATATTTTATTGGTTTTATTCACTTTAAGGCAATCACTTATAAAGACTATTATTGATTGGAAGAACACATCTCTATATTGAAGTCATTCCAAAAAAAAATTGTAGGAAATCAGTGACCAAATGGTTTATCATTAAATCCTTTAAGTTTAACCATAACTATAATCAGAGACCATTGGTTTGGAGGGGTTTAGGGGTTAACTAAACACTAGTGTAGATCACAAGTACTGCATATTTTTATAATAACATTGTGTTGAACACATATTTATGTTATATGAGATCTGAAGATCTGAAGAGTAGTAGAGTTGAAGAGATGAGTTTGACTCAAGAGCTGACAAGAATTAATTCAAACAAATTGGCGGACATTTGTTTCGTACATTTTTTGGTAGAATTGATCCTCAATTGTATAAAATGTACTCAAACTCTAATTTTCAAAATAGATTTAAACTTATTGTGTGTAGAGTTTTGCCATATTTCAGAATTCATCCCATCTTTTGTACTCTTTATATAATAGTCTTTGTTTTGCATATCACTCGCTGTGTATTGTATTTGCAAATCGATATTTTGCTCCGATTTTTGCCGAAACTCAAAGCACTTCAAAGAAAATCTGTTTTATATATAAGTGAAGTGTCTTATCGTCGATGAGTATTACGTTTTTATGTTTTCATTGAATAGGAATGCCTTCATTTAGAAAACAATTTCCAAAATATCTAATAAATTGTTTGGAGGCGAACAAGACTTTACTTTCTTATAATTTGGTGGCAAATGAACACAATTATAGCCAAACATCACTTTAGAAACATTTGATTTAATTTAAATGAATAACTTTTTCTGTATTTTAATACTCGATTGACTTTTGGTACATATTTAGCCAAGGGCAATATAAAAAAAGAATTTTTTTTGTTAATCTTATATTTGAGAATCTTATCGGAGAGAAAAATGTTTTGTCACACTATTTGAATGTTGAGAGTATTGGAAAATCTTTCACTTTTAGAAATAGATTTTTCCCCTAAAGTCTATAAAAGGTTAGATTTAAATGCATTTTATGACTATAGGGTCCACAACTGAAATTCGTGAGAATTCTGGAGATGAGTTAACATTAATTTTATATTAAAATAAAATCCAATTCTAGAGTCAAATAATAAAAATTTTATTGTTATTTAAATTTTTAATATAAATCTCATAAATTATATATTCATAAAAATTAGAAGAGAAGGAATAACACTATTTGTTTAAAATGATATATATTTTTAAAATAATTCATTTTCTCAATAGAAAATTATTTATAAAATATTAAAAACCTCGATGCTCTATACTAGATCTCAAGTATCGGTCTTGAACCTGTGTAAAACCTTAAACTTTGAGGTTTAAGGCCACAATTGTAAGACTGGTCACACTATTTATTACACTCGAAATTTACTAAAGTTTGAATAAAACATTCTAAGTTTAAATTCAATTGAAATTACTTTTCATTTTTAGAGTTCACTTAAATCTAATGATATATAGTTTTCGTCAAAAAATTTAATTAACTCTGAATTGAATTGATTTTAATTGGATCACAACTTGTATTATATTTTGCATTATATGACTTCAATGAAAGCTAATTAACTCTAATTAAATGATTTTTTTTGTTTATATTATTTGCAAAGAAAAGGTATTGTATTCTATATTCATAAGTAATTATATTTTTTTAAAAGAATAGATACTCTTAAATTTCTGAATATCTATAATTATAACTACAATAGTTTGCAATTAAATATACATTTTTGTGACAAATTGTCTGAAGAATTATTCTCTTTTAGGGAAATAATTTTAAAAATGGTTTCGGATTAAATGTAAATAATATTCGAGAATATATTCTATTAAAAAGAAAGGTTTAAAAGTTAAGAATAAAATATTAATAGTTTTGCCATAAATTCTTTCTTGAAATGAAACGATTGATGTTTACATAAAAATTCTTTTGCGATAAAATAGAAATCGATAGGAATGTGTTATTTTGAATAAAGAGTTGGAAAGAAAAGAAATTCCCCTTAAGATCAGTCAAAAATATCTCGAATTTAATCAATAAAAAAGAAAAGTCTGAACACAAATATTTTTCTGGAATAGGGCTCAGAATTTGAATTATTTTCCAGAAAAAGGTTAATAAAATTTAAGAGAATATTATGAAAGTTGAATAAATAAAAGAAAATAAATTATACGGTATTTCAAACATTAGAATAAAGACAATAAAAGTGAATCCTTTCCGACAGATGTTAGAAAACTTTTATTAGAATTTGGTTGAAGTATTGGTTTCTCTAAGTATTGGTTGGTTTGAGTTTTGTGGCCGGAGTTGCGATCAATTGCTTTTCCAACAGATTTTCTATTTTTTGTTAGAAAAATGAAATTCATTATAATGTGATAAAACGGCTGATAATCCCTCCATTTATTTGACGATTTCTCAGATTTTGTGAACAGAGTTTTGCTTCTGTTTTCTCAATCAAAGTATATAAGGATTTATGGTTTAGTTATGTTTTGTCCTAAAAAAGACACTCAAAAAGATGTCATTAATCGTAAACTGAGTTTCTTTTAGGGAATAAATGCCACTCAAAAGAATAGTTTTGTTGGAAGTCTTAAAACACTTTAATAGTAAAGGTTTGAACTGAAAACAAACTGTTATTCTTTCAAATAAGTTCACATCGAATGCAAAATTTTGAAAAATTCTCTTCAAATCATAATTTATTGAATATTAGACTCATTTTTCATACTTTTAGTACAATTTTGAATACTTTTGCATAACATTTGTCATCGATTATAATATAATTATAATATCGACTTATTTTTTTTTCAAAACACATTCAAAAGTTTTGACTCACTTTTCATAAATAATTTGTATATAATTTCATCATTTTTTTATACTTTTAGTTAGAAAATTGAGTTAAGTGTAACTCAATATTTATTATTTAATTGAATTATTCACTGAAAATTTGATGGATTACTTCTAAGGAATTGAAGTCAAAGTCTAATTTTGTCGTTTAGTTTAGTTCAACAGATATGATTTGAAGCATGGTTAAATGGTTAAATGGTTGCTCATTTGAATTCTGTGCCCACTGTAAGAGTAAAGGCTTTGAACCATAGGTTTATTTGATTTGGTTGACTTTTAAATTGAGCATGTACATTTACTATGATGTAAATATATGGGGCATTAGTGGCGATAAATTGAATAAGAGTTGAGTAAAATATGTTTGAATTTATTCATCCGTCGCTTCTAAAGATTGATAGAAATAAGTGTGAGTTTCCCTTAACTCAATTTCCGTCTTTTTTGGTGCAAAGAATTCTTTGTGGATATAAAGAAGTTAATCATTGAATGATTACTGCGTTTTGCCGACAATCGAAACAATCAGTTATTGTTAGCCATAAACTGAAAGTTTATAAATGAAATGAAGTATAAAACAATCCTTTCATTTGTGCGACATTTGACTTAAGATTTGTGAAACGAATAACGAGTGAACCGAAAATAAATACATTGAAACTGAGGTTTAAGTCATCCGAAATAAATGAGATGTTATTCTGTTTGACACCAATGAATCAAAGCCTTACTCCAATTGGTATACAATATTTCAAATGCGATAAACATTTAATATAAGCGTTTGTATGCGTCTGACTGTCATTATAATGAATTATTGTTGTCCACTAACTTTTGACACAAATACGGATCCACTGTTTATTCGATAAACCAATGCTTGTGATCACAGTCTTTGAGTGAGACTCTCACCCAAAGAACATGACATTCAGGTCTGCCTCTCAGCCAATCGATTAATTTGGGTCACCACTGGTGACTCACCACAAAAAAACAGAATTTCTTTGTATCTGATTCGCCAACAAATCTATTCTTATGTTTCAATCGATTTTTGTGAAGTAAAACCTGAGTATACCTTTGAATTCTTAGAATTAGGTTTTGGTTAATCAATTTGTTTGAATAAAAGCATTTTGAATAAAATTAGAGCTCTATTTTTGAGGACAGAATGAGATAAACAATTTTACGCTAAAAATATCATATCATTAGTATTTATTATTATATAAATGTATTAAAAGATAATAATTCTCTCAATAATAATAAGAATTCATTTCCCGGAGTATTAATATTATAGAAATAGAGAACAACTCTTTTGTTAAAATAAATAACATTTTTGTTATTCTAATCCTTATATTTTTATATGAAATCCGAATATCAATAATTTGTTACAAATGTTTTATTATATTTGGCACTAAGAGATCAGGAATTCAACTTTTGACTCAAATATATGTATATAAATATTGAGAAATCAAATCAAAAATATTGATAGAAATGTGTTTTTGTCAGCGAAACACAATTTTTGGTCTCAATATCTTAACATCTCTCAGATATCAGTTTTGAATCTAAAATAAATTAAATAAACTGTAAATACAGTAAATATAGAAAATAGAAATTCAAATCAAATAAATTCGGAACGAATTTGAAATTTATTTCATTTGTCACCATTTCTTAGATGACATTCCCCTCAAAAGCAATTCTGCACAGAATAACTAAAATCTATGTCTCCTTTTCCGCAAATATTTTCATTCAATTGAGTATTCGTTTTGTTTTATATCTGTTTTGAGAAGAAATAAGTTGTGATATGAGAGACGACTATTGATTCGTTCTTCAGATTTAATTATTTAAGAAATTAAGTCTGGATTTTATGCTTATGTTTAGAATATGAGTAATTAAATATTCAAATTAATTAGACATTAATTATATTGAGTTTCATTTGGGGGCCGACATAAGCCTTGAACACATTATTCAATTAAAATTGAAATCTTCAGATCTGTTTGTCTGTATGTCTTGAGTCACTTTTATGAATGAGTAGTGCTTTTGCTGTATTTGTTTTATATATGACTCATAATTGGTTTAGAAGAGAAGGAATGAACAAAAATATTAAACATAAATCTTATTATATGTTTAGTTTGTATTGAATTTTTCTCAAGTTTTAGTCTCTCCTAAACCCAAAGCAATATTTTTTTAGAGAAAATAAAATTAATCTCAAATCGTTTGGATCTCAAAAATAATGCAAAAGATTTTTGTCGTTAAGATTTAGATCAAAGTTCATAACATTTCAGAAATGAGAAAAAAAATCATTTAGACTAAAGTGTGAATCAGAAAAGCTGTGAATATATATTTCAATATTTTTTAATTTCGTTTGACATCAAATATTGTTAATCTTTTTTATTCTGTTTTTCTAAGTATTGGTTTTGAAGCAAAAATAGATGAAAGAAAAACAACGCATAAAAAGTTTATATCACTTTCAGCTCATTTAATATTTTCCCACTTTTTTCTGTTTTGGGTCTTATATTTGAAGAACTTTAGGCCATTTGGTTGAGACCAACAAAAAAAACATTTGGACCACAAATGTCTTAAACTCTTATCATGAGTTTCATCTATTTGTATGACAAACAAAAAGTATTTAATGAGAGGATTGTAATTCAATTGTTATAACTCTGTTGATAAAAATTTCGATAAAATTAGCTTGGACAACTAAATTCAATAAATAATAAATGAGAAATAAAATCTAATGGTTCTTAACTCGAAAATGATGACATGACCTGAAAATCAATTATATTTATTAGAGACCAATGAATAAAACGCTTTCAAATTGTTTTCAAAGAATAATCTACTAATAAATGATTTAATATTCAGACTCTGAAATGAAAATGAATTAACTCTTAATAATATGGAATTATTTGAAGTATTGATGGGTTTAATTGTTAGACATTTGTCGCATAATATCTTTGTTTCATTGAATTAATCTGATATTAATGAGAGTTTTGTGTCATTTAAAGTAAACTCACAATAATTGGAAATTTGAAATTAATTTCTCAAAAATATTTCATTTATAAACATTTTCTTTATATGTGTGTAATAATGATATACCTTATCGTGTTATAATATGATATATCTTGCATTTTATTGAATCTACAATTTTATGCATGGTAGATTCTATCACAAGAGAGATATAATACTAAAGGTTTTGTCAAACAGAGATTCATGTAAATAGTATAGGAAACTACTATCTATTGTCCTAAATATTTGAATAATTTGTTAACTGGATAAATCGATTTAAGATATTTATTGGCAAGATAAAAACCAATCAATACCACATGAATTTTCATTTTAAAATTATTTTTGAATGAATTTTAATGAGATTTAGAATCAAATGTAAACAAAAAACAATAAAAATTTATTTAAAAATTACGATAAAATCAAATATATTTTCTTAAATTCAAAATCTTATGTATTTCAACAGAAATGAACACTTTATTAAAGTGGATATTTATTAGAATATTATAATTTATAATATTATATATTCGTATTTTATTAAAATTGTAAATTTGATGATTGTTTATAACATTTTGCAAAAAAATAATCGATTCATCTAGTAAAAAAAATTATTCAAATATTTCGGACAATAGATTGTGGCTTCCTATAATATATGAGTAACCTAGTTAAACTAATATTTTACTAGAGTGTTTTAATGCTAAACGTAAAGAGGAAGTAAAACTTAACCAAGATTGTTTATATAATAGTGTAGGGATGAGTACTGTAGTAACAATACTTTTGGTGTATTTGTTTTGTGGCAAATATGAGAATACAATGAATTATTTGAAGCGATTATTCTGTTTGAGATTATATCGAAAACAAATGTTTGTCGAAAGAAGTGCTTTGACTGAAACTCAAAGCAATTAATCAATTGTTTTATTAGTTAATCACAGAATTTCAGCGATTTTTGTTGAGTGATGTTTACAATCAGAAGACTGTGTGTCCAATATATGCACGACCTATAAGAGATTGTAAGCAATTATAGAGATTATGAACATTTGTCAACAATTGTGACTTTAGAGAGCTTTCTATATAAAAATAATGGGTTAACTCATATTTGCACTTAAATGATAAAAATGTCCAGGTGGACTATTTGTAATGCAGATATTGAGTTATTCCCAATGAGAAATGGGACCTTGCTCATATTCTCGCTACAAATTGCAAACGTAATCATATATGGCTCGCATTTGTTGGCTTTTATTGTCTCATATGTTGTTTTGTGCGATACTCTTATCAAATGATGTTAACAAATCTCTTGCGATTCTTTCAATTGATTTTCGTCTAAATTTATTCATTGAGTTATGTGTTATGTGAAACTCAAATCTGAACTAAAGTGAAAGCGAATCAAACTTTTAAACCGTTTGCTCTGAAATCCGTGAAAAACAAATAACAACTGAATGCCAACAAAACAGAGAATTGATTTTTTGCTTCTCTCAGCACTTCGTTGTATATCAGTGTTTGAATAATAGCTCAATAAATGAATTTAAGTCACATTTGACTAAAAGTGAATGAAAAACAAAACCATTTGCGTTAATGATTGTTAGGAAACGACAATTTAAAGCCATATATTTATCCGATGCCTTACTTTTTCTATTTCCGACTCAAATCCTTACTTACGTTCATTAAAGAGTAGAACAAAGTTTTTATACTCTCAACGGCTTTTATAACTCTAATACTTGAACTCAACGGCTAAACACTTATTAGAGTATGAGTTGGGTTTTGATAAAACGCTGGTTCAGCACTTCATAACAACAATGACATAATGAAAGCCTTCTCACTATAATCTCAAGCAGGAAACATGACCAAGCTTCTTTTTATTAAGCATCTATTCTTTAATTTTTAACATAAATGTCACCAAAAGAATGAATGAAAAATTTTAGAGGAATTACTTTTTCATGTATTCAACAAAATATATGCATTTTTTACATCAATTTATCAAATAATTGAAGATAAGTCAAATCAAATTAATCTTACTCAAATTAGAGAGATTAATTAAGGGATATTTTAATGAAATTAATATATCTTGTTAAGGCTTAATAACAGGGTATTAAACTTGATTGAATTTTTATGCCAAGAATAGGCCTTAATTTCATTGATTTCTCATTCTTTTTTAAACTTAAATTTTGATAAAATTTTCATCACTTTTTTTTAATTAAACGAAATATTATAGTTATTCCTTAATTTCTTTCAAATGAAACTAGTTAATTTTAACACATTAAGTGGGAAACTTATTATTAATATATGAATCTATGATTTTTCATAAATAATAAATAAATTGAATGAAAGAATAATTTGCATCGAAATAAAGGATTCATATAATTATTATATAATTTGATTGGACTTCAATTTATGTCCATTTTTTCAGAACGAGTTGTGATTAGATTTGTTTTTCAAACATTTCTTTAATATAGAGAAAGAATGTGGCAAAAGATAAGAGGATCAAATGTAATGGTCAGTTGGAAATGTCAGTCATTTGTGTTTCAATTTAGAGATTCAACTTTGAAAAGCAAAATGCGATCCAAAGCAAACAGTTTCACGATTTTAGGTTTGAAGTGTTGTCTGATATTTGTTTTGATATGAAATGATTGAATTGAAGCGACAAAAAAAGGACTAAAACACCAAAAAATAAGAAAATATAAAAATTGTGAAAACATCTCAACGAGTATTGCAGTGAAGTTTGTTTTCGGGATAAACAACAAAATTCTGGAAACAAAACCAAAGTTTTATGTTTTATTTCTTTATTTCATTTTCACATTAAACCAGTGTTTAGGTCTTTAACGGAAGAACTGCTACTTTTTACTCAAAATTTCACTGTTTATCTAAAAATTTGAGCTTAACTTCTTTTTGGTGATGTCTTTGATATTTAAACAGATATTTTGTTACATCAAAACTACTTTTTTAAAAAACAAAAATATCTTTTAAAACATTTGATTCTCCGCTTTATTTACGTTTTGATGATATTCTGTTCTCAAAAAGAGAGAGGATTTCATTTAAAGGAATATAAGCTCTTCTTATGTATAAGAAAAGTGAGAACTCATCTAAAGTTAATGACGCGAATCATTTCAGATTCAGGACTTTATTTGATTTATTGATATTCACTTTTATTAATCATTAAATTTTGTAAATATGTTTGAAATAAAGCGAATATAAAATGATGTTTAATATGTGTGATTGCCACAAACAAATTGTGTAGGACTCAATTTCTTATTCAATTATATATTATTCATTTTTATTTGGTTTATAAGAGACTCTTTTGATAAGAAGTTAATCAATTTTGTTGGCATAATATTTATTTGTAAAAATAGTTATCATTTGAGCCCACACTCGACTAATTCCGTCCCACTCGTCCTTTAATGAGAGAATTCCGGAGCTTTTATTAAAGAAAATAGAAGTTAATATAATTAATTAAATTTTATCTTTTTTATAGTCTTTGAGACATAACAAGAATGAGAAGAGAAATACTCGAAACAGATAGAAATGGTTAATAGACCGGAATCGTAGACGTTTTTGGCCGACATCTCATCAATCAATATCACTATCAATCGCAACGTTATTGCGGCTGAACTCAAATTATTAGTGGAACAGATGTACTGTCAAACTAGTAGTACATTATTAACGATCGATATTTTCTATTCAATATTCAATTTGTTATTCGGTTATGCATTCGGTAAATACACATTAAATTCACATTCATTGCGATTATCACTAATTTTTTTGGATAATTATCTTCTCATTTGATTTGAATAACTCTTTCTTTTAAATAATTTATTGATTGAGTTTTATGTCAATGAATTTGTCTAATGAATTGTTATTAATGATTGCTTTTAATCTTGGTTTAGGTGAATGTGTTTTCAATTTTGATAGTTCAAAAAGTCTAATGGGTAATTTTTCGTCTCCTGATTGGCCAAATAATTATCCGCATGGGATCAGATGTACTTATAATTTTAATGGGCAGCGATTCCACGCAATAAATCTAAACTTTTCTATTTTCAAATTGGAATCGCCTCACGTCAAGGGGTAAACATTTACTTAAATTATGACAAGAATTCATTTACAAATTGCACCTAATTTTTGTTCTCAGAATTAATTAAGTTATGATTTATTTCTTAATTATATAGAATTATAAATAAAGAGAAAAAGTTTTGTTTGATTTTACAGAAACTCATTTTTCTGTAATTAATGTTTTAAATATGGGTTCAGGCATTCGAAGTGTAGAGAAGTTCAGATATTTTTATTATTTCTAACGAAAATCCAAACCTTTAGGCTTTCATTTAAGACTTACTTTTGCAACAAAATAGAAGTTCTAACGGAAACAATTTTATATTGATTTTGTCGAAGAAAAACTTAATCGCGTTATTTCTTTGAATTCTTGTCAATTTTAATCTTAAAAACCAATATTTTTTGAACATTTCTTAGATTCAAACAAAAGACCAGACATTTCTTATTAAAATTATTTAAAATTTGATTTTCAGATAACAATAGAAATGAATCAAATTTAGGAAAGAATTTAATACAATATCATAGAATATATCATAATATGTACGGTAATAATACCATGCTAATTCTTTGCTGAATTGTTTCTCTCACTATTTTTCTTTACATTCGATTCAAAGAAAAATCTAATTATTATTTTGTTTAAATTTATTCCTTTAAATAAAATTTGCAAATTTTTATTATTTATTCAGAAAACAATTCAAACCAAAAAATATAGGAATGCAATTACTTTCAGATACAAAAAATAACATGATCAATTTCATTTTACGTTCCTATCACTAGAAACTATAACCAGGGATGGCAAATAGGGGGGGTATTCCGGAATACCCCCCTTAGAGCCAAAAATCGGAAAAATACTCCCCCTTAGCCGAGAGTTAGAGGACCCCCCCGAGAGAAAG
>JAQFZM010001197.1:0-20114 GCA_034695785.1 Galumna obvia | reverse complement strand
AAAGGGGGGGGGGGGGTATTTCAAAATACCTGAAAATACCCCCCTGAGCCGAAAAGTTAGGTACCCCCCTCTAGAAAAAGGGAAAAAATAAACAAAAATTTGGGGAAAATTGAAAAAAATTAAGTAAAATACTGTGATTTTGAAGAAAAATAACATAAAACTTAGTAAAAATGCATATAAATGTCAAAAATCGAGGTTTTAAGTGAAATTTGGTTCTAATTTTTTTGAAAATTTTACAAAATTGCCTTTTTTGTCGAAAATTCTTAGTTTTGAGCACTAATTTTGATAAAATACGTTAAAATAAGACTAAATATAGTCAAATACGACGGAAAAAGGCTTAAAATTGACGTGTTTTTAGGCAATTTTGGATCCCTAAAAAAACCCCACTAATACTCCCCCTGAGCCGAGCCAAAATACCCTCTGAGATAGGCTCCTTTAGCCATTTATGCTTTTTCTAACTTGAATTATATCTATATTGAATTGATAATCCTGGTCCCAACCGATTCAATATAGGAGAGTCAACTGTACTGACATTTGAGTATACATTAAAACATGATTTCCAGTTCGTAAAAAATGTATTATACATACCATAAGAAGTAGTGATGAGAATAAAATTGACGAAATAAAATAAGAAATTATTTATTTTCATATTTATTCTTCTCTTCAATCGCTATCAACAAAACAACACAACTGACGAACGAAGTTCTGAAACATTCAGTGAACTGGAATACACTGAAAACATTGAGTGAAAACATTCAGTGAAACATTGAGAACTGGGATACAGTGCTGGCAGTACTCACTTTTAAAACAGAGACGAGAAACGAGTGCGAGAGAGGGAGAGATAATGGCAAAAGACCGGCGCCACTACTCTTTGCAAACTGTAATTTTGATTTAACTATTTTTATAGAGGAATAGATTATTATCAAAATTACAGTATGCAAAGAGCAGTGGCGCCGGCCTTTTGCCAGTATCTCTGGTAAAGATGCCATTAAGCCAATCGTAGCTGTGTTTAGAGTTAGGGCCTTAGCCTTGAGGGCATAATCTGATTCTATCTATGAATCCTCTATCTCTCCCTATTTTAAGAGTACTGCCAGCAATACACCACTAAACCATCAAAAACCAACAAAAATATTCACTAAAAAAACTATTTTCAAACTATTTTATGGACAATAAATAGAGGACTCAACCGATAATTTTAACGAATTTGGTTTTGATTACAATTATCGGTTACTTATAATATATGGTTGAGAAAAAGGATACACACATTGAAATTAATGTTAAAAATTTAAACTTTTAATTAATTGATTTTATTAACTATTTTTAACATTTTATTCAATTAATTCAAATCAAATAAAAATCATTTTGTAAAAGTAGTCAAACCGTTGGCCATTCCGTTGCGACTCATTTCGAGTCCCCTTTCAATAATTGTTGACTCTTTAGTTCTGACAGAGTCTTCGTCTTCCATCAGTTCATCGCTTTTGTTGTCTAAAAGTTTTAGACTAAAACCGAAACAAAAAATATTTAATCAAAAACTGATCGACAAATAGAGAGCTCTCAATCTCTTCGGATACAACAGTACAACAAAATACATGTTTAGTAAAACCCTTTATTACTGTTTAATTGTATTTCAATACCAATTCACAAAACAGAACTCTTCATTGAAAAATGATTTAAGACTGATTTAATCAACTTTTTAAGAGTCCGTTAAACTCATTAACACTAAAGACTCTTTCCCGGGTTAAGTAGTTTCTTGTTTAGGGGTTTTCATTCCTATGAAGAACTGTCTCTCACAGAAATAAAGTATAAAATGATTGTTTCATATATAATGTAATGTTTTGTTTTGTGAATTCGCATTGAAATACAACTATAATGGGCGCAACGCAAAAGCGTACTCTTTTACAAATAAAACGTAAATATTATAATTGAAATTATTAGAAATAGTTTACGTTTTATTTGTAAAACAGTACGCTTTTGCGTTGCGCCCACTTTAAATAGTAATAAAGGGTTTTACTAAACATGTATTTTGTTGTACTGTTGTATCCGAAGAGATTGATTGGCATTTTATGTCAAGTCATGCCTCGTCTGACATATTATTAGACAATACTTTGAAAATACGGCTTTAGTTCATAAAAAAATGGCGACCGCTATGATTGTCGACAAATCTTCAGACTTCGATAAACAGAAGAATAAACGGAAAAACAATAAATTAATCGTTAATCACAACCAAAACAGTTGAGTCCAAATACTGACTCTTTTGACTTCTAAGAGCTCTCTATTTGTCGATCAGTTTTTAATTCAATATTTTTGTTTCGGTTTTAGACAACAAAAGCGATGAACTGATGGAAGACGAAGACTCTGTCAGAGCTAAAGAGTCAACAATTATTGAAAGGGGACTCGAAATGAGTCGCAACGGAATGGCCAACGGTTTGACTACTTTTACAAAATAATATTTGATTTGATTTGATTTGAATGAATTGAAACAGAATTGGCTGAACTCATACGAAGTGTTCGTCCGTTTCTCAACCAAATATCAAAAGCAAAGGCCGCCAAAATTGTCCGACAATTAGTCGATCTCTTCCTCGATATGGAGACAAAGACAGGACTTGAAGTTCAGTTATGTCTTGAGTGCATCGATTGGGCAAAACAGGAAAAACGCACTTTTCTTCGACAGTCTTTGGAGTCGCGTTTAATTGCATTATATTATGAAACAAAAGAATACGATTCGGCCCTTCATTTGGGGTCTCAACTCCTCAAAGAACTCAAGAAAATGGATGACAAGAACTTATTGGTTGAGGTCCAGCTCTTGGAATCGAAAACTTATCACGCATTGAGTAATTTACCGAAAGCGAGGGCCGCACTAACCAGTGCCCGAACCACTGCCAACGCTATATACTGTCCTCCAAAACTTCAGGCGGCACTCGATCTCCAGTCGGGTATTCTTCACGCCGCAGATGAAAGGGATTTTAAGACTGCATTCTCCTACTATTACGAGGCCTTCGAGGGATATAACTCTGTCGACAATCCGAAGGCTGTCGTTGCCCTCAAATATATGTTACTCTCGAAGATTATGCTTAATATGTATGACAACCATTCCTTTGTTTTTATTCTTATTTTTCCTAAACAACTAATTTATTACTTAAAAAATAATTCTTTTGTTTTAATTATATTTTATTTCTATGAACTTAAAAAAAGTTGTTTAACAGTATTTATAAAATCCCATTACTTTTAGTTCATTATTTCTCTAATTTTTCTCTTTTTTTTTCTTTTTTTAATTTCTTCAGTGATTTCAGTGAATGACGTAATGTTTGAAACTCTTTTGTCACAAATATTTGTCTCATTATTGAAGTCATTTCTCTATTTTTAATTTTTAATCGCATTTAAACTGAATATCATTTTATCGTTATTTTAATCAAACTTTTAAAGAATTCTTTAGATCTGAGGTCAGAATATTTCTTGAATTTCCAAATACTTAACAAAAAATAATCTTTTAAAAGATTTTATGATTATTAAAATATTTGACAAAACATGAAATCGTAGGCCAGAAGACGTTCAGTCAATAACAATGGGAAAATTGGCCCTTAAATACGCGGGTAAAGACATCGAAGCACTGAAAGCGATCGCAAAAGCCAGTCATAAAAGATCTTTGGCTGACTTCCAGGACGCACTCAAAACATATAAAGTAGAGTTAGTGGAAGACCCGATAATTAACGCCCACTTAAAGTCATTGTATGATAATATGCTCGAACAAAACCTGTGTCGCATTATTGAACCCTATTCAAGGGTACAGGTATGTCAACCACTCCTCAATTAATAGTCTTCATCTGATTATACTATCGGTTATCATCTTATCTATAGGTGGACCACATTTCGAGTCTAATTCGGTTACCATTAGATACCGTCGAAAAAAAGTTATCGCAAATGATTTTGGATAAGAAATTCAGTGGAATTTTGGATCAAGGTGAAGGGGTACTTATCATTTTCGAGGACAGTCCGTCGGATAAGACCTATGAGTCAGCACTTGAGACTCTACAGTCTATGGGAAAAGTAGTCGATTCGTTGTACCAAAAGGCAAAAAAGCTGTCCTAATATTTTCGCTCTAATTATTATTTAATGTAACTTTATTTTCTTCATTTGAAATATTGTTTATTATATTAACATCTTTTGAAAAAAATTCAAAATTTTCTAAAAATAAAAAAATAACAAATTTTAGTATTAATTTTCTCTAATGTTATATTTTATATACACTTTTTTAAAAACTTTCCGTTTGTTTTCACAAATAGTTTGTATTCAGTGCTCTTTTTATCGGATTTTTAATTAATTTATTCTTTAAATAATGTTTTATACTTTTGTCCTCTTTTTTAGCGAACGTTTTATTGCCTTAAATATCGATTTTTTGGGAATTTGTTATAAAAACCTATGAATTATTGAATGGCTCTGAAAGGGAACCGCTTTTCATATGAATTTTTCATTTGGTTGTACTTAAGAAAACCAAAACAGAAGTGACGGTATCTTAAAAGATGAGCGAATGAAATACATATAAACGGAATTAAATTCTCAATCATTAAATATCACTACTTTTTAGTCTTAAGATTAAACAAAATTATATCAAACGATAAATTGATTTTATATTTTATACTCAATTTCTTTAAAAAAAATGTAATCATTGGTTACTTTAACTGATTTAATGGTAATTAATATCTGATATAACATCAAATGAATGGTCAAACTTGACGGGTGCTAAACCTCATTCAATATTCAGAGTCATCTTTCTTTCCCTCAACTCTCGAATCAGATTATGAAGTATTTGTTGGGATTTAAACTTTGTTTTGATTTGTATTCATTTGTAAAAACATTGAACTATTTGTATGTAATCTTAGGGTCATTTACTTTCTATTTATATTATTTATTAATATTTGAGTCTTATCCGGAAGACATCCCATACAGTACTCTCATATTGAAATAGAATTAAAGTTTGAATTAAGAGTAAATTCATTATTTTATGAAATCAATTTTTCTGACCAAACTCTTGATCAAAACTTGATCAAAAAATGGTCGATAAATGATAATTGATTGAAAACAATTGAAGTAAATGATTAATAAGCAGACAATATTGGAATTGACCAATCCATAAAATTTCCTTGTTAGATAATACTAACGGTTAGTTAAAGGTAAGGGTTGTTTCAACTATTCGTTATTTTTAGCATTAATTCTATGAAAAATGTATTTTTTTTTTTGGTTAAATATAAGGTTAAAGCTATCAGTGGTTAAAATTAACAATTGATTACTGTACAAACTTGACCTAGAAACTTTACAAATTCATTAGTAATTTTTAATGAAAGAAAATTTGTATTTTAAAGCTATTCAATGAGTTTTGGGAGCTTTCAATCGATTGAATTTATCGGTGATTATTATACAAAAAATGGACAAAAATTAATATTTAAGAAATTTATTCTGAATTAATCCATGGTAATTTGTATTTTGTTATCAGATTACTTTATTGGAAAGAGTCCTGATTTAATTAAGACAATTATTTCTAAATTCTGTGCATTTTTTGAACAAATTTTGTTGACTTCAAACAAAAAGTTTTAAAACAGTTTTGTAAAACTCATAAATAATGGAAGCGATGGAAGTGTTTTGTATATCAATAATTTTCCGACACTAAAGAAGTCCAGATCTTCTTCACAACACTTGAGTGCCTCATAAAACGGATAACATATGAGTAGTTTTTCGTTTTCTTTATTCATTTATTTTATTTTATTACTTATTTTAAAAGAGAAACTTTTTTTTGTTATTTCCGAAAACATTTTTATTTGAAGCTTTTAACTAATTATAAATGAGCAAGCTTGTTTTCCGCAGCATTAATAAGAATTTAGTTTTTTCTAAATTTAATATTTTATTTAAAATTGATCTTGGTATTTACAAATTCATTGCACTAAAGCCCAGCGAAACGCCGTTTAGTTATTAATTTTGTTGAATACTGTTTAGTGGTATTGATGTACATCTTTATGGTTTAAAACAAAATTCAATGGTTTTAGTATTTAAACAAATTTTTTGACAATTAAGCGAATAATTGATTAGAGATATACTGAAAAATTACTAAAAACTATCCTTTGAATACATTTTAATGGATTAGTTTTTTTTGCAAATTTGTGAACAATCGATCAAAAAATATGAATTCTTATCCAACAAATGAAGTCTTATGTAATTTATGAGGATTTTTATCAAAATAAAGCATATTTTGCAGTCATATTGAATACACTTTCATTGTTTTGTTCATTCGATTCATTGCATTTCATCTATTATTTAAAATTAATTTACTTTACAATTACTATATTATACTCTTATATCAAGAAATAATTGAAATTCATTCGAAGTTAATTAAATAGTTATGAGACATGTTTTGAATCTCTGAATTAACAAAAGTTTCTGAAAAATACTAAAAACGACAAAAAAGAATTGAATTATTGAAACAGAATTTAAAAAATATTTTTCACTGAAAAACATCTTTTAATTCAAATTCTCTTTTCTTAGAATTTATTAAATATTTTCTCAAATACTATAAAAGAATAACTCAATTATTGTATTGAAAGCAAATATTCAATAGATTTCTAAACACTCTTTAATTTGAAAAATCTATTTATTTAAAGAATTGTCCACAAAATAGTCTTAATTTCCAGTGAATAACATTTTTAGATCCGTTTTCACAACTTTTGTCGAAAGTGTGGAATAATCTGTAATCGAGTCATAGAAAGTAACGTCGAATTGATTTTTAAATTCTATTCTAATTATAATTAGAGTTATGGCCGAAGAGACGGCAATATTCTGGTCTCATAGGAATAGGCATTACTTTAGTCCTACCGTTAATTATATTCTAATGCGTTTCAGACATTTACACGATTTTTGCAAATGTCTGCAATCATTCATTTTATTAGTGAAGTCGGCCTAACATTCATTGCTTTATTGATTTTTAATGTTATCTAAACTATTTGACTCAACTCTACTTTTTGTTGTTATAGATTCAGATCTATATTAATGTCAATAGTTTTTATCAAATGATAAATTGTTGCCAAAAGTAAGTCTCGCATCCATTCAATGATTCAATGGAATAGTCGTTACCACTCTTTATGTCGACTCATTTTTCTGCTGATTTTCCCGATTTATTCTGAATTTTTTCAATTATTTATTTGTGAACTCTTTTCAAATGTAGTGAAAGTCATCACATAATAGGAGAGAAGGAGTGTGAGAGGAGAGAAAAAGAGAGAGAGAGAGAGAGAGAGAGAGATGCAATTCGCCAGAGAAGGGAAAGCCATATATAATGTATAGTCCTATAGTATAGTCTATATCCTCCGCGGATGAGAGTAACGATCGATAAAAGAATGAATTATTAGTTATTCTTTAGTCATAAATTTGAGACCTTTGGATGAAAAATCTAAATAAGTTTTAGGGTATTAAAAGCAACCAGGTCAATGTTCACTTATAAGTATGCCGAGGTAAAAGATCACCAATTGATTAATTGACACTCATCACAAGAGGATTAAACTAGAAAATTGTTTACTCTCTCAAAAGTAGTGTTTGCTATAAATATCAATAATTTGTATGAAAATATGTTAATAACAATTGAATTATTCAACAAAATTCAGGTAACCATTAGTTCGACAGAAAAACAAATGACTAAAAGAGTGGTTAACTTTGATTGGATTTGATTAAAATCAACGCTTAAATGATTCAATTAATGTCATCAGAATTTTGTGTAAATAATTTTTGACGCAAATCTCAAAACTAATATTAATTTTGGTTTTTGTTTTAATAACACTTTTGAAAAAAATATTCTGTCCTTAAAATGAATAAATGTTTTATTGAATACAATCTATAATTTGAAAATAAAATTATGAGAACTTTTATATTCAGTTTAATTGTATGGAAATATTTAAGGAAAAACTCTTTTGAGTCGTATATTATTTGTTTTTCAATGCTTTTATGTAAATATAATGAAAAAATGAATAGAATATTATGTAAATGACCATGTTTGTTTTTGCAATTATTCAAATGGAATTTTTCTAGAAATTTCATTGAATTGAATTTAAATTGAAAGTGTGTTGCCCTGGTGGTTGTGTCACCCGAATCATCTTTTGAATTAATCTTCTTAAGTAAGATAAATACGTTTCTTAAAAGCCATTAGACTTTTGAAGACTCAGAGGAAAAATTAGTTTCCGGTTTTGTTGAGACTATTCTAAGGATTTAAGAAACGATTTTCAAATCGATTCAATGCTTTTAACACATTTCTTGAAGTGTTGTTAATATGACTGCAAATACTTGAATACATGTATTAAAACTGTTATAATATTGTATTATTTGTGGCTTCAGTTTAACGAATTGTTGTCTAAAATATTAAGTCTAAAAAATATATTAATAAAACAATAACTGTTTTTGAGGCGAAAATAATTTGTTAACAACAAAGAGAGAAAAGATTACAAAAATTTGGTTTTTTGTCTTTTTTCACACATATTTTACGATCACATGAAATGTCTGTAAATCATAACTGTTATGTCATTCTGTGCTTTTAAATTAAAAAGTGTTGAGAATTGGTTTTTCTTAAAACCTTTTTTTACATTTCTTTAATCTACACTTTAATAGTATTAATAATAATTCTTTTATATTTACAATTTTAAGTAATTATTGGCCGCAAAAGAATTATAATCTTGTAAACTTTTTTCATAGTTTCTCAAAGAATAATTCTTAAATTGAATAAAATATTAACTTTTTGTGAGAAATATATTCAAATTCAATGAAAATACTAATTAATTACTAAACAAATATACAATAATTTTACGCACAATTATTACATTAATATCTAAAACACAAACAATTGACTGAAAGAAGAGTTTTTCAAAAAAATCTTATAAAGAATTAAAACTCAGAAGTGATGAAGAAATATGAAGACTATAAAAACATATATTGATCTCTGCTTTTAAAGTAATTTATCTCTTTTTTCTTAACCTCATATACAATGAGATAAGAAATGAAATGAATTGTCGTTTTTATTTAGTGAAAGTCTTTCAGTAAAAATCTATCGAAACTACGAAACAATTTTTATTGTTTTTAAACACAATTTGTATGAAAAACACAAAAATTAAAAACATTTTCTTAAAGTTATTTGTATTGCATTCGAGTTTAATAATTGAGTCTCTGATACAACTTAAAAGTCTGTAAAGACGTGCGAATAAACAATTTGGATGTTTGCGGATCAGACCCTAACAGACCTTAATATCATAACATATCACTGGTTTCTATGAGAGCATATCTGTGTCTTTCTTTGTCTATCGATCGGCCCTTCAATTCATATGAGTATTCTGTGCTTTATTTGGAAATAACAGAAAATGTTATCGACAAATACGGAATAAGAATTGTAATCACAATTCAATAATAGATAATGAAATGAATGTTTAGAATTACACTGAAATCCATTTCTGATTATGTTTTTGGACATCATTTTTGTTTAATTTCCGGATTATATTCTTTTAATTTATTGTTTGACTCTAAGATTTCGATTATATTTTTATTATTATTATATTTGTTGTCAAAAATCAGTGCTTTTATGAGAGATATCAGTCGTTAATATGTGTTCAGAAGAAGTGGTGAATCGGCCGATAAGTTTGTAAAACGAATTCATCGCCTAATAATCCATTTCTAGTCTTTCGTTTTGTAGTCTTCTATCTGTTTGTGAGCTAATCATAAGTCGGTCTCCAAATTCTCCTCTAATGTTGAGATGAATGAACCATAAAAGTAGATGTAATAGAAAAATAGTGGTCACACATCGTATACATTCTTCCCTTTAGATATTTGATTGGATGACTCACTACTCAATGAAATTCAGTAAAAGTTTTAACGCTATTATTGACAGAATAGTCATCGAAAGACTCAATTCTTTTGTGTTTTCTATGGATTAACGAATCAAATCCTAAGGCTTTTGTTTTTAGAGGCGATTGTGATTGCTTTGAATGCATCGAACAGTTTTCTGGTCACAAATAAGAGTCAGTGCGCACACCATTAGTATCACATTTTTAAAAAATAGGAATTAATAGGAATTACAGACAACTCATTAAAATGGTTTTATGTTTTCAGATAAGTTTCGAAAAAAAGCAGTTATTATCCCATTTAAGTATTTTTGGATTCAAAACAGACCATCAGTTAATGTGAAGGAAATGTCATAATAAGCGAAATAGTGCGAAGCAATAATGACAGAACAATATACAGGGTAATATTACATTTATAATATAGAGTATTTTCATGTTAACATCACTAAAAGAGTACTATTTATGTACGTTTTCACTTGTTTTGAGCTCTTCTATAGTTTCTTCAATAATATTAATCAATAATAATAGTAATAATAATAATAATAACTATTTGTGTAATAATAATAAATTTAAAATCTGTAATTTGGCATCAAATTAATCACACCTTTCGGTGACTTTTTTGTAAGTTTTTTTGTTTTTCCATTACTTTTGAACTCTTCTTCACTTTTGGTAATAAACTCAAGATTTTCAACAATTATTTGTTTATATTCTTTTCCTCACATTTTTGAAAATTCTTTTTGGCGTTTATTTTATGAAATGTTTTTGATTTGTATTTTTAATATATTTTTTTTGTAAATTTTTAAATACTATTTACTAAAATCGGACTAAAGGTTAACCACTGACCGCAGGAACCACTTGACATCCCTTGAGTTCAGTGAAGATTTCAGTGAAAAACGCCGGTTCACTATTGATTCGTAGCATTTTACTACTGAGCAAATTTATTATGAATAGCGATCGGTTCCAGAATTTGTCGCGACTCTCGTTCTCTACGAGAAACGGCTTCAATGGATATGAGATCTCATTTCCCATATATGCGTAGCTCAGGTAAAGGCAAGTGAGGACTACTGCCTGTAATTCTTTCTCGTTGTCGACGTCTTCTTTAACCAATTCTCGTAAAAGCATATACAAGAAGACAACATTCGCCGGATTTATGAATGCGATGTCCTTAAAGTAAATGATTTTCAATATATAGATTAGGCCTCAAAAAGTAATTATGGTTTCATAAAATCCATTATTTGATTCATATTTGCATTCAATCGAATAATTAAATAATAAAAACAAATGAAATAATAAACGAATCCCTCGGAAACCATTTTTTATTGTCTTTTTAGTCAGTAATGGAGTAATTCTGTTACTGAGATCTAAACTAAAGTGCACTCAATTGTATTGAATGCAATCTTTTTCTTGTTTTACGTGTAGTTTACAAAAAAAAATCAAAAGAGTGTTTGTTTGGGACAAACAACGAATAGTTGCTTACCTGCCATCCCTGTAACAGAAGTGATCTGTCAACAGCCCTGAGCCAAATGACGGCGTCTCCCGACTGGAAGTTTTTCAATTTATGGCATTTCTTCTGAAGGAAATCACCCAAACATCTCAATAGTTCGGAAGTGGACGCCTATAAGGAAGAAGTTTCGGATTTTTACAGCCATTTGTTTAACATTTTATATATGGTATCGATTGTTGTAAAGGAATAGATGTATACAATCTATTGATCAGCACTTAATCGCTGATTGATTGTAAATCTATTGGATTCAGTCATTTTGATTAATGACAGAAACACTAATTTTATTAATTGTTCTCATATTCTGGTTCTCAAGATATTTGTTTTACGTTCAAATGAGTCGTACATTTCATGTTTGAATCTTATGTGTATTTCCCGCTGAAAGCATTCAATCATTTATGAATCATTTAATAGACAATTGTATTCGAGTTTAGTATAGAGTGAATGGACTTGTCTTTGAAATACAGACATACGACCCTCAATACAATCCTATACATACTATACATATGATCTTTCATTTAATATTCTTGAATTCATAGCCTTTAAATAATATATAAGTTGAGAAAAATCGGGTATTATTTAAGTATTAGTGTTTGAAATCCCAAATGCTTTATATGAGCCATTATTTTAGGTTTTATTCTAATGAAGTTTTCTCTCATATTATTTGAAAGAAAAACAAAACTAAATAAAACCAAAAAATTCTGATTAAATGATTGCTGTTTTCTAAATTGAATTTCATTAATAATTAATATAATGTGTGGCCAACAAACAAAATAGTCTTAAGATATTTATTGTCCAAGGTACTACATCTTTTAAAAAGTAATTACTCGTCAAAAACTATTTGATTTATAACTGATTTTAGGAATAATCAATGTTTTCACTAAAAAGATTGTTAGTCTCCAACAACAAAAGTGAAGCCTTATGTAAGTTAAGTTATGTAATCGCATCTCTTTTTCATAGTATTATCTGAAGAGTTAATAAAATTGAATTTAGTTTATACGAACTGAAGTCTTACTTATTTTATTTGTTGTCAGGGATTAGGTTTTAATATAAAATGAATTTCGAAGAATAAACGAAAAACTAAATGAAACAAAAGTCAGACTTAATTGAAATGAATTAGAATTGAAATCTATTGAGTGACGACTCAATGAAAATTAAATAATCGATTTAATCAAAATAAATAATTGTCTGCTTTTGAAACCCTTATATAGACATTGAATTTGGAAATAATATGTTGACTTCGATGTCATATTTCTTAAGAAAATCTCTATTTTTGTTTTTTATAATAAGATTTCGATTAATAGTTAACTCAATTAGTCCATTCAGATTCAGTCTTTTCACCTGATATTAATCATAAAAAGTAATTTATTTGAGGAAAAAACAAATTTGTTTGAAAAAAGAGGCCTAAAGCCTATCTTCAGTGTTTTCTAATTTCTCTTAATATTTGTTGAGTAATCAAAACACTTGAGAAGAGATGTATCGGTCGTAGGAGTTATCGATGTTTTTATACAAATAATTCATTGAATTAAAACGTAGAGAAGGAATAAAATGTATGAAAAGCTTTTTATATAAATAAATATATGAAAGAATTGAATGATTCTGAGAACAAAATAGAGGTTCGCATTAGTAATGACTCGTTTACTGAGCTTTGAATTGTTTTGATGTTTGATATAAAATGTTGACTAAACATTATTTGACTATTGACTCACTTGAATGACGGTTTTCCTCTGATTGCTGGTCGGACTGACTTGTGTGGAGACGGCTGAAGCATTATTGGTTAGAGTAATACCATTCTTGAGACCTGTGTTGAAAACATTACAGGTCGGCCTAATTGAGTTCCTCGAGAGCAAAATCGTTGGTTTCGGTGGCAGAGGTGGTGCTACCGGTTTGTCACAGGTCTGGTTTGGCGGTTGTGATATATCTTTGTTCACATTCTTTACTAATTCAATATTATTTGTAGTAATGCCTGACTTCAAGTTATAACAGGAGAGAGACTTTTGAATATTTTTATTATTATTATCGCTATAATTGTCTGACGGCTGTCTATTATTGATATTTTGTTGTTGTATTTGATTTTTATTTTTCTCTAATTTTTTCTTTTCTCTATTAATATTGAAATGTTTTCCCAAATGGAGTGCATTTATGAAACCCAATGACTTCTTAAGTCCGCCGTGACTTTGATTATTATGAGTACTATTGGATACAATATTATGTGAGTGATTGTGATTAAATACATTCTTATTATTTTCAATATTAGCCGCGAATGAGTTGTTCTTCTCTTTATTCTTAGCGTTATTCAGATGTTCCGTATAATTGAATGCATTCAAATTGAAACCATTATTAGCTTCAATTGTCGAGTCGTTATACATAACTATTTTGCGATCTCGCGGTGATATACTCAGAACTGTACCCATTGTTCCGGTGTTTATGAGATTCTCAAATAGAGATTACCATAAATAGTAAATAATGTGGTGTTCTTCTAATCTTCTGATATATCACTGATTAGATGAAAGAGTATTTCAGATGTTTGAGCACTACTACTGTAAGATGGCTTCCACTCAAGTCATGCAAGTTTTACGTTTAAGTATACTCTACACAGATTTTGAAGTCAACGCTCAGAGTTTACTCTGGAATTGAAGTTTAAGGATATGAATGATTGCACTCAACCATAGATTAACACAATTAACAAAAAGAAAATAATTAAGAAAATATTTTTCAATAAAAATAATTATCACTGAAACGATTGATACGAATATTGAATGTAATAATAGGTATAAAACTAAGAACACAACAAATAAAGAGATCACATAAAATGGTTTTCGTTTTCAGTTTCGACTTAAAGATATGAGAAGTGACTCCTCGTCTGATGACTCATCCCTTGCTCTCAATCGATGCAGTCGTCGATCCATTAGACGAAAAGAGGACGAAAGTCGAGAAACGCTCAATGAATTGAATTGTGATGGAGAAGAGCCGATCACTATAGAAATGGTAGTGTTTTTAGCCGTAAAGAATATGTCGGTCGCACTGAGTCTCACAGCGCATACATACCGGAGTCGTAACACTCGTAGAGAGAAATATTTCGATCGAAATATCATTTATGCGTTTCTTCTACAAACAACACCACTTTCTTCAGCGCTCGGATCACAAAATGGGATTTACATTGAATTGAGTGCACACATACCGTCTCTAATAGCAACGCAAATACCGATCGATATTTGGTCACTACTACTGTATCTCAATATTGAATGAGTGAACGAAACGACAATTTCTATCAAAAATACAAATTACTCTCAAAATTAGAAAAA
The DNA here is from genome assembly GCA_034695785.1 of Galumna obvia. NCBI lineage: Eukaryota > Metazoa > Arthropoda > Arachnida > Sarcoptiformes > Galumnidae > Galumna > Galumna obvia. Next base: position 5,454 of record JAQFZM010001197.1, on the reverse strand, counting down.
AATAGTTCACATTTTAATTGAAACACAATTTCCTATCAATTATTTTTGTGAAAAGTCCCGTAACAAATATTACCCATTTTTTGAAAAGATTTACTGATAAATGTTGTCATTTGACCCGTTATTCCTTTTTGAGTAAAATTCCATTAGAGTTTTGCTGAAATAAAGTCATTTCTATACTATTTTTTCCATTATTTTCTTTATTTTAAGAGAATTTTTTTTGAGTATTAAATTTAAAACAGTTTTGATTTTGATTTAAATCCATTATTTCCGAGAATTTGAAAGACTTTTGGTCACGATTTTCGTTATTACTATTCATTTATGTGTAGGAAATAAATGTAAAAATTTAATTAAATAAAATCTCATTCGTTTGAAACTCGTGAAAAATATTCAGATGTTTTTCATTAATGAAACCTATTATTCGTTATTAACTCAAATTTATATATCAATAAATGAGTTAAATCTTTGAATCTATTCTGTGTCGAATTGTAATGATATGGTCTAATAGCTTAAAGGGTATAAAAGAGTATAACAAAGCAAATATAGTCAACGAAACACTACTTTTACATAATGTGGTCGTCTATAAGACATGAAAAATCGGTCACAACTTCTGATGAGATGACACAACATTTCAATACCTATACCTGTGTTCTAACAGTTTTGATGGAGTGGTTCATTAGAAAGGCGGTTCACGTCTTTGGTAAACCTTGAAAGTCAACTAACCATTAGTTCTCAGTTCTAATTCTGATTAATAATTAATGAATTGAAGTGTTTTTCATTTGAATAAAGCGGTGAACAAATGGTTGACTTTTAAAACAACTTTAAATAATTAAACGCTTTTTGTTGAATTTTTTGCATATTATAATAGATGAGATTTTAATTAAATAAACAAATAAATTAGCAAGCAACTATTTTAATAATGATTGAAAATTGAATAATTCAACAAATAGTAAACATAAGTATATAACGCAAAGAATTGACATATTTTTGGTGATGTTTTGGGCTTAATATGTGATCAATAGTTTCTTCATCTCTAAGAAGTGATGGAATAATTCGCTTCCAATAGTGTTATATTCACAACACATCCAGACTTATGGTATTTATGAACTGATCAAATGACACAATGAATGAGTTTGTCATTTCCGTACCCCATCTTAACCCATATCTCACTGATGTTCAGGGGTTGGGGACACTGATATCATTGGTAATGAGCGGAAGAAATTTGTGGAGCTTTTAATCACGAATTTCTGACAACAGATCACTTGATTTGATCACTTAAATCATCGATTTATTGCCTGATTAGCCTCTTCTCTATTAAGTTTTTGCAAGTTTACTTATGATTACAATCGAGAAATATTTATAAGATTGTGATCAAAACCTGGTAATGCCATAAAAGTATTTTATTTGAACATCAAATCAATAAAAAATGAACGTCAAGTGACGACTTCTATGCCTTATTATAGAGGCCATCCTTTTATTCTTTATATTATTCTTCAGTGCTTTCACTAAATGGTTTGCTTCTCTTCAGCCTCTCCTCTGTTTAATATCATTCCCTTTTCCCTATCCCTTCACTCGAATCATTTTTACTGTAATTATTCTGTGCACAAAAGTTAGAAATATTTTGACAAATGATGAGTCTTTGAAGTAAATGTAATGCCTTTATATTTGCTTTAATTATTTTCATTAATAACTTTAATTACTTTTGATTTATATAAAGAAAAAAATTATTTTATCGCAAAAATTAGATTCAAAGACAAAATATGTGAAAATATCTCAACAGAAAAGTTTTGAGAGAAAAAAATAACAAAAGCTCTGGTAATCAATTCAATTCATTTTATAGGAACTGATAGTAAGTTTTGGTTGAGTAAATTCACAACTTTTATGCTAAGAAATGATTGAAAAGTGATTTCTTTTCTTTTGTGTTCGACTGAATTATTAATCCATATCTGAAAAGTCGCGAAATCGAGAATTTGCGTCAAACCATCGATTTATTGATTTTCAATACTATTTATTATAATTTCAATTTTCAGTGAATTTTCTATAATTGTCTCAAAGACTGTCTACAAATGACATGACTTCTATTGTATGACAAAAAATATATCAAATAAATTATATGAATATTATTGACTCAAATTAATGATTACTTTTTTTGAAATGTTTGTATTGAATGTTAATATTATTTATTTACAAAACATTAATTTCTTTGGAAATAATTAATCTTTAAATACAATTAATGTTTCTTTGATTTCATATAAATTGTGTTCATTTGATTAAAAGATATATATTTGACATCAATTAAGTGAATGAAAGGCAACGTTTCACTAATTAATTGCTGCGATTATTGAATTTCTCAATTAATTAAAGGTATTTTCTGATTGAAGACGATTCTGATTCCTCTATTTTATTGGCGTCTCATTCCTATCGATTCTATGCTCTGAGTAAATGTTTGGTCACAACATGAAATCAATTTGATCATGATCACTTACTTTTATAGACCATTTTAACCATTTAGAGATCGTTTATGTCAACTGATATAATGTCGACCATTAAGTCGTGACAATAAAAGACTGAATTTATAGGAAAACTGGAGAGACTTTACTCGAGTCAATCAATTGTCACAATTTCTAATAAATAGTTTAATTCATGAGTTTATTATTAATTAATAATATTTAATAACATTAGTGGCAATAAATATGAGTTTCTATGTATTATAGAATTAAAAATTAATTCGGATTACTCACCATGCACATTCTGTATTAAGTAAATGGTTAATCCATTAAGTAAAGAGAGTCTAACATTTAAATATTAGAACTTTTACTGCAATTCATTTCATATTTTTATCATTTCTTTCGTAAGAATGGATTAGTTTTGGATTATTTGACGATATTTTCAATTTATTTTGTTTTTATAAGAATATGACTGAAATTCATTCCTTGAGTAAAGAACTCATTGTTTTGATATTTTTATTATTTTAAAGAATTTCACTCAAAGAAAAGATCAATAAAACATTTTGAAGTATATAATCATTGGTGAAAGACTAAATTGACTCAATTCTTATATAACTTTTTATTCAAAAATATAAAAATATATTTTAAGAGTAAATCACAACAAATGACATCAAATGACAACAAATATTTTTCTAGATTTGAATAAATAACTCGATTCTATCAAAAATATATAATTTTATTATGGTTATTTGTCTGCTACTAATAAAAGAAACAAGGTAGTAATAAATAACATTTACTTTAACTAATATTAAATTAATTAAATTTGATTCTATGCTCTAAAATTTTAATCGTTTTAACAAAAATAAAGTTAATTTTCTGTTATTCTGTTATTATTTTAGCTAAAAATTTAGAGAAGCGTCAAATTAGCGCTACAAATAGTAACAATAATTGTATAATAATAGTAATAGCTTGCTCATTTTTCTCATTATACAATTAAAAGTAATTATATATTAAATGAAAGTTTTGATATCATATAAATTGATTTTTAATTTTCAATTTATATGATAAGACTTCATATTCACAAATTGTATCCCCAAAACTGGGAGAGAGGGGGAAGAGAGAGAGAGAGAGAGAGGGGGGGAGAGAGAGGGGGAATGCCGTTTCTTTTCAATAAAAAAATTGAAATGTGATCGAACTCTAAAGAGTGTATAGTTATGGTTCCCTCTATTGTCAGCGAAAGTAATGAAGAGTTAAAACAAATTGTAATCAAAACAAAAGTGATTCCAACGCATCGTTTTGTCATTTGATTGCAATTAATTGAAATCAACTCTAAAGCTGTTGTTTTTAACATATATTTTCTCATTAAAATCAACTGACAGTTGATTATCTTTAAAGTCATTGAATGGCTGCAAATCCCGAAACAATGGCAGAAATACCTCCGACGACATCCACTTCGACATCGACTCCGACTCCAAACGATTCGACCGCCATTTCTATCGAAGAGATGTCAGGATTTTTGGATGGAGTTATCAAAGGGTCGCCAATTAATTCAAAATCTGGTCTTCCTTTCAATAAGATGTCTGTAAAAGAGATTTACCAGACTTTGTGGTCACGACTTCAGAGTTGGGGTTCTTTTATAGACACGAATAGAATGAAAACTCCGAACTCAACGGTTCAGTGGAGCCGAAGATTAGTCAGAAATATAGAACACTTTCAGAGCAATTATTTATGTGTTTTCCTAATTTTGGTGATTTATTGTGTGCTGACCAGTCCTTTACTACTACTGGCCATCGCAGCCATGGCTGGACTCAGTTATATCTTAATGTTGAAGAACGCCGAAAGTCCTCTGAAACTCTTTGGTTACACTTTTAGTTTAGGACAACAGTACCTCTTATTGATGGTTATCTCATTCCCTCTGTTTTATTTGGCCGGTGCCGGACAGGCAGTCTTTTGGGTCTGTTCTCTAATTTTATTAAATTAACTTTAGATTAATGTCTAAATTGTTTGTTCAGGTGATCGGCGCCTCCTTTTTCGTGATCGGACTTCACGCCAGCATTTATGCCATCGAAATGCAGGACTCAATCGAAGATCAGTTCATTTTTGCCTCTAATTTACAAAACGTCTGATTTGTTTCGTTATATTTTTACGAAAATAATTTATTATTTATTTTTTCATTAATACATTCCTTAAGTTTTGTATTGAATTGTTTTGTTTATAAATATTTAACTAAAATTTGGGATTTAAATCATTTTAATCCGATTTTCATTTAATTTAGTTCTTTATAATTGTCTTTAAAATCTAAAATAATTTTATTATAAAATAGTTTTGTAAAGAAATCTATAAAACAAATGATTATTTGTTTTTTTGTAAGTTATTTAGAAAATAATATAATTTATATGAAATTCTGTTTTGTTTTTGTTTTAAAAATTTTCGAATTGAGTAAAACTCAATGAATTGAAACAAAAAAATTCAAAATATTATTGAAATATAAAGTATTTGCAATAAAAATAGTTAATAATCGATATTATTTTCAATGTTTTAAATTTAAGCAAAAAAATAAAACAAATTTATTTTACTATTAAGTCAACTAAAAGACAATTTAAAATAAAAAACAAAAACATTTAAATATTTTATTATTTTTCCAATTTTTAAGCCATAAATTCTCAAAAACGAAATGAATGTCATTTTTACTTTAAATTCAATTTTTAGGAGATTTCGATAAATTTCTCTTAAAATGATTTTATTCCTTCCGTTATATTCTTTGAAGAACTATTCATCCTTTCAATGATAATATAATCTTGGTTAGAAATTCTAATTTGGAATATATAATGTATTTCACAATTGTCTCAAATTTCATTCTTTTAAAATCATTTTTGATTTTTCTTTTCTATAAAATATTTATAATTCAAACTTATAGTTAGTGATGAATGTTTGCGGTCAGATACCGAATTTGACCGAATATGACCGCCGAATTTGAAAAATTATTTTCGGTCAGATAAACCAGTTTACC